>VSMD01125997.1:0-57112 GCA_008750895.1 Mirza zaza | reverse complement strand
CGAGACCAGCCTGAGCAAGAGCAAGACCCCATCTCTACTATAAATAGAAAGAAAATTAATTGGCCAACTAATATATATAGAAAAAATGAGCCGGGCATGGTGGCACATGCCTGTAGTCCCAGCTACTTGGGAGGCTGAGGCAGCAGGATTGCTTGAGCCCAGGAGTTTGAGGTTGCTGTGAGCTAGGCTGACGCCACGGCACTCACTCTAGCCTGGGTAATAAAGTGAGACTCTGTCTCAAAAAAAAAAAAAAAAAAAAAAAGTGTTAACATCAGTATGAAGACCTCACACATTTCATCATCACTTATCTTTAAAGTTAATGTTGTGTGAAGCAAACTAATAGCTAATATTACTCTTTCATTCATCTTTTTCTCTTTGATTGTGCATGAGCACAAACTACTAAAAAGCATAAATCAACTTCAAGTAGTGAGTTTTTCTCTGACTTTTCCATCACACAGATCCTTTTCCTTAACCCATTTTATAGAAGATCATTAACAAAACTAACCTAGCAAAAGATATTAAAAAAAAAAAAAAATCTCATGACTGCTTAGGCTACATTCACCCAAGGCCATGACAGAATGTTTTTGAGTATGAAAGTATGACAAGTGATAAGTATCAGTTGTAAGAAAGTAGAGAAGGAGTGAGATTTTATTTCATAAATATATTTCTCTTGGTTTTCTTCATAGCATATAGCACATAGAAAACATTCAACATGACTAGTTTAATTGATATGTTTTGAGTGAATCTCATGTGATGCCTTAAACAAAAGTTTTCTAAGTAAACATATATTAATATTTTAAGAAAATATTTCCCAACTGAGAAACAGTCTTTGTCTTTTTCTCCCTCTCACAATCATAAACATCATGCAAAATCTAGTGATACATACTTTTTTTAAAAAGTGTTTAATGAAAGAACACTTGCAGCTATTAAGATATAAGTGGGACAGTATTTGGACTGTGCTATTATATTATTAATCATTAATGAAGCTGCTACAGCATTAGTTAATTTTCCCTAAAAACACTCCTTTTCTCAATCACTTACACCTACACTCTCCACACCACTTTTGCTGCTAACATACACATTTTCCAAGTAAGAAATACTTTAAAACGCTTTCATACGAAGGGTATAAGCTGCAATATTTATAACTACAGGCAAGATTTAAATCATGGCAGGTCCTGACACTGATGCTCAATACAGGTTCACTGATATTTGAAAATTCTTCATTTCTCACATTCTGGCAGGTAAAATGAATTATACATTGCCTTCAAATAAAGAAGCATTGTTCTGATAACCCTATATTTTAATTTAAGGTCTAAAAATCTTAAATAATTTTAAAATGCATTGTATACTTGTCTTTAAAGTGTCTGTGTGCTTGAGAAACAAATGTCAACTAGTGTTATTTTACAAGATAAAACATGACCCCAGGAAAAAAAAAACAAAAACATAGCTACAACATTTATAATATTAACCTAGAGGTATACATAGCTTTTGAGATAATGTACTCTTACCGTGCATTTTTCAAGTTAGAAAACTGAGGCCCAAAGAGGTTAATTGGCCAGCCTACATTCTGCTTTCACCACGGAATAGTGAGATCAGACCCCATGTCTCCTGATTCCCCATCTAATGTCCTTCATTATACTATTCTATTTGTTATAGAGCCAAAGACTTTTGTTCTTTTTCATAACATGTACTGTTTGACCTGTAGATTAAATGATTTAGGAAGAACTGAACAGTCAAGTACCTGATAGTGCATTCTTAATTTGGGATATTACCTACGATAGATTATCTGTTGCAAAGTCTTCATCTCTTTTCATCTTTGAGACTTCAAAACCTACATTCTTTCCTCTATACTTCACTACGTCCTCTAGAAATTTTTGCTATTAGACTACCCCCAAATGACAGATTGTTATGTAGATACAAATTGGGGTCCACCGGTAGATTTGTTCTCTTTGAGGCCAAGCTAAGTATAATTCTTTTTTGTATTCCTTAGCAGCTGACACATAGTTGGCAGTTGCTATGTTTGTCAAATGCATTTTTTTGAAGGATAAACTTTATAAATTGTATCTTGAATTACAAACAACTTTGAAATGTCTATTTCATTGTTCTCTTTTAGTTATACATAGTAATATAAATTTTTATGGGGAGAAATCTTCTTATCATTCTAACAATATAGTGTGTCATTAGTCTTTCTTAATATAATCTCAACTTTTTGTGTGTCTAAAAGTAGTGATGGATTTATGTTTAAAGCAACATATTATGATTAAGTGGCTAATTGATATGGTTATAATAGCTATCATTTGTTGAATGCTGTTTCTATGGAAAACTCTTTAGGAACATTTATATTATTTTTCCTTCTCACAACAAAACTGTAAATAGAAGAAATATTGTCCCCGTTTCACATGAAGAAGCTGAGACTCAGAACAGTTAATAACTCACTCAAGTAGACATAGCTAGTTAGTTGTGGATTTGATTAGTTCTTTCCTGACTTCAAAGTTTTTGTTCTTTTTTAAAATTTTTTTTTTTATTTCAGCACATTACGGGAGTACAAATGTTTAGGTTACATATATTGCTTTTGCCCCACTCAAGTCAGAGTTTCAAGCATGTCCCCCAGATGTGTGCACTGCACCCATTAGGTGTGAATATACCTGTTCCCTCCTCCCCCCTCCTACCTGCCCAACATGCGATGTATGTTATTACTATATGTGCACTTAAGTGTTGGTCAGTTAAGTCAGTTAATACTAATTGATGGTGAGTACATATGGTGCTAGTTTTTCCATTCTTGTGATACTTCACTTAGTAGAATGGGCTCCACCTCTATTCAGGATAGTATAAGAGGTGCTAGATCACCATTGTTTTTTGTGGCTGAGTAGAACTCCATGGTATACATATGCCACATTTTATTAATCCACTTATGTATTGATGGGCTGTTTCCACATCTTTGCAATTGTGAATTGTGCTACTATAAACATTTGAGTGCAGATATCTTTTTTATAGTACGTCTTTTGTTCTTTTGGGTAGATGCCCAGTAATGGCCTTACTGGGTCAAATGGTAGTTCTACTTTTAGCTCTTTGAAGAATCTCCATATTATTTCCCACAGAGGTTGTACTAGTTTGCAGTCCCACCAGCAGTGTATGAGTGTTCCTATATCTCTGCATCCATGCCAACATTTATTGTTTGGGGACTTTTTGATAAAGGCCACTGTCACTGGAGATAAGTGATACCTCATTGTGGTTTTGATTTGCATTTCTATGATGATTAAAGATGTTGAGCATTTTTTCACATGTTCCTTGGACATTAGTCTATCTCCTTTTTTTTTTTTTTTTTTTTTTGAGACATAGTCTCTCTTTGTTGCTCAGGCTAGAGTGAGTGCCGTGGCATCAGCCTAGCTCACAGCAACCTCAATATGCTGGGCTAAAGGGATTCTACTGCCTCAGCCTCCCGAGTAGCTGGGACTACAGGCATGTGCCACCATGCCCGGCTAATTTTTTGTATATATATTTTTAGTTGGTCAATTAGTTTCTTTCTATTTTTAGTAGAGACGGGGTCTCACTCAGGTTGGTTTCGAACTCCTGACCTTGAGCGATCCGCCTGCCTCGGCCTCCCAGAGTGCTAGGATTACAGACGTGAGCCACCGCGCCCAGCCAGTCTATCTTCTTTTGAAAAGTTTCTGTTCATGTCCTTTGCCCACTTTTTGATAGGGTTGTTTGATTTTTTTCTTGCTGATTTTCCTGAATTCTATATAGATTCTAGTTAACCCTTTATTGGATGAGTAACCTGCGAATATTTTCTCCCATTCTGTAGATTGTCTGTTTGCTCTCATGTTAGTTTCCTTGGCTGTGTAGAAGCTTTTTAATTTGATCAAGTCCCATTTATTTATTTTTATTGTTGTCATGATTCCCTTTGGGGTCTTCTTCATAAATTCTTTCCCTAGGCCAATGTCTATAAGAGTTTTTCCAACAGTTTCTTCTAGAATTCTTATGGTTTCATGCCTTAGGTTTAAGTCTGTTATCCACCACAGATTTTTGTGAGAGGTGATAGGTGCAGATCCTGCTTCCGTCTTCTACATATGGCTCTCCAATTTTCCCAGTACCATTTATTGAATAAGGGTTCTTTTCCCCAGTGTGTTTTTTTGTCTGCTTTGTCAAAGATTAGATGGCTATATGAGGATAGTTTTATATCTGGGTTCTCAGTTCTGTTCTTATGCCAATACCATGCTATTTTAGTTACTATAGCCTTGTAGTATAGCTTGAAGTCTGGTAAATTGATGCCTCCCAATTTGCTCTTTTTGTTTAGGATTGCTTTTGCTATATGGGGTCTTCTCTGGTTCCATAGGAAGCATAAAATTATTTTTTCTAGATCTGCAGAACATGATGTTGGTATTTTAATAGGGATTGCATTGAATCTGTAGATCACTTGGTAGCATAGACATTTTAACAATGTTGATTCTGCCTATCAATGAGCATACTTGAGTATGGTTTTCCACCTGTTTACATCCTCTGCTATTTCCTTACTCAGTATTTCAAGTTTTCACTGTAGAGGTATTTTACCTCCTTAGTTAAATATATTACTAGATATTTTATTTTCTTTGTTGCTATTGTGAAGGATATTGAGTCTTTAATTTGGTTCTTGGCTAGCTCTGTGGTGCAATGGGTAGCAAAGCTACCTATTGGACTTGTAGCAAAGCTTTGGTTCTTTTCTACTTCATCATGCTATTGTATTGAAAAATTTCCCAATAAGCTAAAAACACATAAAGACTTTGTGTTTGAAGAAATGCATCACTGGTGATATAAAATTCTTTTGCAGATACATGGTTTAAACTCCTTTCATAAAATATCTTCAGCATTCAGTGGCCTAACACAATAGGAGTTTTATTTTCTCACTCACATAAACTCTAAAATGGATGATCAGGCCGGGTACAGTGGCTCATGCCTATAATCCTAGCACTCTGGGAGGCTAAGGCTGGAAGATCACTTGCGGTCAGGAGTTAGAGATCAGTCTGAACAAGAGTGAGACCCTATCTCTACTAAAAATAGAAAATTTAGCCCAGCGTGGTGGCATGTGCCTGGAATCCCAGCTACTCAGGCTAGGCAAGAGAATCCCTTGGGCTGAGGAGTTTGAGGTTGCTATGAGCTAGGCTGACATCACAGCACTCTAGCTCAGGTGACAGAGTGACACTCCTTCTAAAATAAAATAATGAAATAAAGTATAAAATGAAATCAATAGACAGTTCTCTAAGCATTGGTTCAGGCTCTTTACATATTGTGACTCTGTTGGCATTGTGTGGCTTCCAAGGCAGAAAGAGCATGGAGGATTATACTTGGATGGTTTTTATGGGCAAGGACTGAAGTGGCACATATAACTTCCACTAGAATTCTATTGGCTGCAGCTCAATTTTGTGGCCACACTTAATCATAAACAGGTTGTATAATAGAGTCTATCTGATGCCCAAGAAGAAGAAGAAATGAGTTAGCCAAACAGCTAGCCAGTCTCTCTCACAGTATCTTTAATATGTAAGTAAATCTTATAAATCAGTAAGAAAATGACAGGCATCGCCCCCAGTAGAAAAATGGGCAAAGGCACTATACAAAAGAAGAAAAATAATCACTAAATATATGCAAATATGCTTTATTTAGCACAAATCAAAGAAACGCAAATTAAAACAACAGCATAATATCATTTTTTAATCTATCTAATTGGTGCATTTAATGGTAGGAGTCTGGGAAAATAGGTCTACTCATAAGTTGTTCATGCATGTGTTAAATTGGCTTAGCCTTTCTGGTGACCTTTTTGACAATATGTTATCAACTTTTTATCTGAGCATACCCTTTGATCTAACAATTCTTCTAATAGTTTATTCTAAGGAAATAAATGGACAAGAACCCAAAAATGTATAAATTAAAATGTCCACTGCTACTTTATTTATAAAGCAAAAAAAAAAAATGGAAATAAGTTAAGTGTCTGTGAATAAGAGATTGATTAAATTCCATATAGTAGAATATAGTGTAACCATTAAAGAGTATGAAATAGATATATATGTATTAACATTGAAAGATGTCACATTTTTAACTGAAAAACATAGATTCGAGAGTAAAATCCCATTTATATAAAATATGTGTGTATATGTAAATACATATAAATGTGCATATGTGTGTATGCATATATGCATATATTTAAACAGAAAATGTCTAGAAGTATATAAATAAGTGTTAACAGTTTTCTTGGGTGGGATTATGGAAGATTACCACTTTCTACTTTATTTCTGTATTTTTTGCCTTTTTTGGTAATAAACAGATTAATTTTATAATGAAAATACTATCTTTAAAAAAACAAATTTCTTCAAATTTTCTTAAATCTGTTTTATGATCATACAAATCTTAAGTTTTTAAATATTATACTTTTTAAATTTGGTACTTTAAAATCATCACCCACAATGCTTTATGTAGTATTTGTTTATATAACATACCTCTATTATTTATCTTTGTATATCTCATTTTAAATTATTCTAAATAACTAGAGAGTCAGTAGTAAGAAGTGTGAAACTTTTTTTTTTTTTTTTTGAGACAGAGTCTCACTTTATTGCCCAGGCTAGAGTGAGTGCCGTGGCGTCAGCCTAGCTCACAGCAACCTCAAACTCCTGGGCTCAAGCAATCCTGCTGCCTCAGCCTCCCAAGTAGCTGGGACTACAGGCATGTGCCACCATGCCCGGCTAATTTTTTCTATATATATTAGTTGGCCAATTAATTTCTTTCTATTTATAGTAGAGATGGGGTCTTGCTCTTGCTCAGGCTGGTCTCAAACTCCTGAGCTCAAAGGATCCGCCCACCTCGGCCTCCCAGAGAGCTAGGATTACAGGCTTGAGCCACCGCACCCGGCCAGAAGTGTGAAATTTTTAAGTCTCCTGAGAAATGGAAGATAATGTGAGATTGATTATCTTAGTTGTGTGAGAGAGGTTTTGAATCTCAAAAACAAATGCTTACTCTTTTCTGAAGAGAGATTTTCTAAGAGAATCCCAATTATAAAGGTGTCCGGCTGTCTGTGTTGAAATCCTAGCTCTACTATTTGCTAGCCACTCAAATTTGAGTAAGTTATTTAACTCTGTGTACCTCAATCTCCTCATCTATAAAATGAGGATAGTGGCTGGGCACGGTGGCTCATGCCTGTAATCCTAGTACTCTGGGAGGCTAAGGCGGGAGGATCGCTCAAGGTCAGGAGTTTGAAACCAGCCTGAGCAAGAGTGAAACCCCATCTCTACTAAAAATAGAAAGAAATTAACTGCCCAACTAAAAATATATAGAAAAAATTACCCGGGCATGGTGGCGCATGACGGTAGTCCCAGCTACTTGGGAGGCTGAGGCAGAAGGATTGCTTGAGCCCAGGAGTTTGAGGTTGCTGTGAGCTAGGCTGACACCACAGCACTCTAGCCCAAGCAACAGAGTAAGACTCTGTCTCAAAATAAATAAATAAATGAGGATAGTAATAGGACTTACCTTATAAGATTGTCGTAAGCATTAAAAGAGATAATTATAGCACAGTGTAGGTAAATAATAAACAATAGTTATTATTCTTTTCTATGTTTTTTACTTCCTAATGTGTGTTTTGTTTGTTTGTTTGTTTGTTTTGTTTTTTTGGTTGTGGGTTTGATTCTGTATTAGGTTCAGAGCATCATTCGCTCCCAAACCAGTATGGGTATGCGTCACAGAGATCGTCCTACTACTGGAAACACCCTCAAGTCTGGCTTGTGTTCAGCCCTCACAACCTACTTTTTTGGAGCTGATCTCAAGGGGAAGCTGACAATCAAAAACTTCCTTGAATTTCAGCGTAAACTTCAGCATGATGTTCTGAAGCTAGAGGTAGGTGTTCCTTGGACTTCAGGAGATCCATCACATATGGAGCCACTGGGCTAGGAGGGCTTATACAGTAGGTGTCCTTTCAATTTGTCTCCAACTGTGAGAACCGATTGGTTTGAACCTTATTGGTGATCTACAAACTGACAGCAGGCAGGATATAACATATTCTGTGAAAATGTCATGGAGTAAGGTAGTTCTAAACCAAAAAATTCTAAATTAAACATCTTAGTTGTCTTTGGATCTCCAGCTTAAAACAATTCAGTGGTCAGAGCAGTTCACAACCTGAGCATGTATCCCCACTTTTATGTTTATTGTGTGGAAGGTACCAGAAAGTAGAGATGAAGACGCATAATAAATAGCTCTTTCTATGAATGTTTGCAAAGGTAATGACAGCCAGAAACACAAAATATCAGAATAAAAATATATGTTCTCAGAGTTGCAAAAGTGTCTTACTGCATTTGGAAATTTACAAGTTTACTTTTTACAAGTTTACTTTTCCACTTACTTTAGACCATCATGCTAGTCAGTCACTGTGGACAACTCTCCAATTACCATTTCTGCATTTATATTTAATGAATTAAATGTGTTTTGGGTTAATTGGCTGTTCCGTTAAGTTCAAAATATTCACCAAATGCCTTCTTTATGCCCTTTTGTCTGGAGACAAAAAATGAAGTCTCTGATTTCTTGAGATTTTTAAAAATTCCCTTTTACTGATGTTTCTCAACCTCTTTTTCTTTCAATACATGCCTTACTTTAATATTATTTGAAATTTCAAAACATTAAATACTGTGACTAAATACATATAAAATTATTGGAGAAAAGCACTACTTTGTTTTTAAACTACATATATTACTTCTCTGTCTGCTCTCCCATTTTCCCCAAGATTCTGATATACTATTCCACCTTTTGTACCGACTTGACTCAGTTTGAGACAAGTTTGAAAATCACAGCTGAATTCCAATTATCCTTAAGAATGCTGTTTAATATTCATACTCTAGGAGAAAAGCAGAATAGATAATATTAAACATCAGATCAAATTTTGAAATGTGCTTTGTACATATTTTTTTGAAAATGATGTAGTTGATATTCAGACAATTCACCTCAGAAAAACAAAGTAATGATACCAGGCATATCATAGTGGCACATGCTTGTAGTCCCAGCTACTAGGGAAACTGAGGCATGAGGATCGCTTAAGCCCAAGAGTTCAAGCCCAGCCTGAGCAACTAGGCAATGTAGTGAGACTCTGTTTCTAAAAAATAAAAGGAAAGGAAAGGAATCTCCACAATTAAGCTACACTTCTTGTAGAGGCTCTTATAGCCCCCATAACAGGTGGCAAGGGCTTTCTATACATCAGGTCCTCAAATATCATTGTTTCATTCAACATTCTTTCATTGTAACATTGATGAGGGAAATATATCAATTCCTGGCTGAAGCCACAATCTGTGTGGAGTTTGCACATTCTCCCCATGTCTGCATGGGTTTTCTCCAGGTGCTCCAGTTTCTTCCCACATCCCACAGGTGTGCATGTTTGGAGAATTAGCATGTCTAAATAGTCCCAGTCTGAGTAGGTGTGGGTTTGTGTGTGAGCGTGCCCAGCAATGGAATGGCGTCATGTTCAGAGTTGGTTCCCACTTTGCACCCAGAGCTGCCAAAATAGTCTATGTCCATCCTCTACCCTGAACTGGAATAAGTGGGTTGAAAATGAATGCATAAATTAATACAAATTATTATAAAATAAAAATTCATAAAGTAGATGATAATCATACAAATGCACAGCAGTAAACGATGCAATATAAAAGCACTCAGCAAGCCCACCATATGTGTCATTGTTTTCAAACTGTGTAGTGGGAGGGGGTGCTTCTTAAAATTTTACACTTTGAAAACATTCATTCCTTGATTTCACCCACCACCATGATGACTACCATCACTCAGTGATTAACCAAAAATTGGGTAAATCATTATCTTACTTGTTTTTTGTTAATCTTTTTTAAAAGATATATATATATATATATATATATATATCCACCATTGATTTCAATGTTTAAGATTAGAAGTGTTTTGAGTCTTTATTTAGAAATTTGGTGATGTTTTTGTGATCAGAAATATGCCACAGGAACTTAACTCTTATTTATATCAGTTAGCTGATAGTAAAATTGGTTTTGTTATACATTTTTTCACTTAAAGTCACGGGTTCTAAGAACCTGTTGATGATGTTACGTGAGGACTTACTGTGTAGTAAGAGAATGTTTCCCTAGTCTAACTCCCTTATAATGATGGATAGGTAGCTTTCTCTGTCTAGTGAAAAGTACAGGCTAAGTAAGCATCAGGAAAGGTAGTGAAATGTTTAGATTTCGAAGGTTTTTCTCCACTGCATGCAGAGGAATACGACACATCAACCTAGCAAACCACTTGAAAAGATTTCAACAACAATTGAAATAAAAGAGATTATCTGGTCAGCGCTCAGTTAACCAGAAAATTCTAGTCAGTGAAGTTTTGCTTTTGTCTAGTTGTACAGGGAAGGTTCTGTCTCAGAATAACCACAGTACTCAGGTTTTTGCCAATTACCTTGCCACAGTAAACTGTAGCAGATAATAGAGTTCAAATAAAACTTCGTGAAATGAAATGAACAAAATTTATGTCCAATAGCATTTAAGCATTAGGTTTGTAGAACTTTATTTGGAAATGGTACTGTTACTATTTTCACTCTGTGGAAAGCAGATACTTCTCAGGCAATGAGTTTTATTTTGTTCACTGATTTATATTGAATTGAGTATTTTATATATAAAATATACTAGATATGTTACAACAACAAAAATATATATATATATGCACACACAAAAAAGCATAGTGTTTACCTTTGTGAAGTTTGCATTCTTATAGAAACATTCCAGTATACTACTCTGAGTATAGAAGAATGAAGTAGAATCCATCCAACAATTTTTGTGTAAGGGTTAATATGTACTAGGATTCAAGTCATATTATACCCTGGTTCCTAGTGTGCATACCCAGACTTGTCTTCTTTGGAAACATTATAACATAATCTGGAAATGTAAGTGATTCAACTTGTTAATTATATAATTATAATTTTAAAAGAGTATAAATCCATAAAATGTAGTTAGAGAATAAAGCACAAACTAAGTGGTACTTCTAACAAAAACAATACAGATCAACCAGAGAGCTGAGCAGGTATCAGCCTGACCACAGTCTAGCCCAGTACTCATTCCTGGAAATACAAATGGGAATCTAGAGAAACAGAGCATAGGACTTTCGTCTTGCTTCCTGAGATGCTGTAGAGCTGAAAGCCCTCTAACACATTATGTAGATTTTCAATAAGGTAAAAAGATTATAAAGCAGATTAGAGATTTCATACATGTGTCCCTGTACATACCCTACACCCAAATGCAAAAGAAAAGATATGTAAAAGACAGTCATGTCTAGGGTTCTTATTCTGGAAAGCTCTCTTGTGTTTGGGATTGACACTGTAGGCTTTGGGCCAAGACGTACGTACCAAGGCTGTTCTCGTTTGTCAGTCAGCAGTGCTTCATGTGAAGGGACCAGCAGAATCTTGTGAAAGAACTCAGCCCACCATGAAGTAAGTGTTCTATGAGTGGTTATTCTTCCCATGTAATGGCACAGGTCCAGTGCTATGATTTGAATATGCCCCCCCGCCAAGTTCACATGTTGGAAATTTACTTGCCATTGTAACACTGTTGAGAGGCAGAACCTTTAAGGGATGATTAGGTCATGAGGGCTCTACCTTTGTGAATGGATTAGTGCTGTTACCATGGGAGTGAGTGAGTTATTGCAGTAGTGAGCTCCTGATAAAGGGTAAGTTCAGCTCCACATTTGCTCTGTGTCTCATATGCTTACTTGCCCTTCTACCATGGGGATGACCCTTGCCAGATCCAGTGCCATGCTTTTGGACTTCTCAGGCTCCAAAGCCATGAGCCAAATAAACCTCTGTTCTTTATAAGTTACCCGGTCTGTGTACTCTCTTATAGCAGCAGCAAATGAACTGAGATATCCAATGAATTATGTGCCTTCTTATTGATAGCCCCTTATTTAAACTTTCATCACTCAGTATTGTGTCTTCCTAACTAGATTTTGTGTTTCTTTGAGGAAGTGTGACGAGCAGAAAGAGTGTAGGCTTTGGTGCTAATGAGGCAAAGGTTAAAATTTTGGTTATACCACTTACTGGCTATGTGACACTTGAAGAGTTATTTATTCTCTCAAAGCCTAGCTCCTCATTTGTAAAACAGGGCAATGCTTAAGTGACGTGATATTTGTTATAGGCTGAATTGAATTCTCTCAAAATTCATATGTTGAAGTCCTAACCCTCATTACCTGAGAATGTAACCTTATTTGGAGATAACATCTTTAAAGAAGTATTTAAGTTAAATGAGGCTATTAAGATGGGCTCTAATCCAGTCTGACTGATGTCCTTATAAGAAGAGGAGATTTGGATACACAGAGACACAAAGGGTAGACATGCACAGAGAGACAGTCATGTGAAGAGGCAACTAGAGGGCAGCCATCTGTTAGTCAAGGAGAGAAGCCTCAGAAGAAACCAACCCTGCTGGCACCCTGAGCTTGAATTTACAGCCTCCAGAACTGTGAGAAAATAAATTCCTGTTGTTTAGGCCACCCAGTCTATAGAATTTTGTTATGGCAACCCTATCAAACTAATGCAGTGTTACATACCTAACACCATCTGGCATGTATTAATGATGTGCCTTTAATAACGTTTCATCTTCTCTTGTATACCCGCTGCCACCTACTATGGCAGTAGACATATAGTAAGCACTTTTTTTAGAGAAAGAGAAGGTCTTACTCTGTTGCCAAGGTTGGAATGCAGTGACATGATCATAGCTCACTGCAACCTCGAATTCCTGGGCTCAAGTGATCCTCCTGCCTTTGCCTCCCAAAGTGCTACAATAACAGGCATAAGCCACTGCACCCAACCAATAGTAGGCACTTAAACAGGTCATCTCACTTGAATGATTGAAAGGTGTTACTTTAATTTTGGAGTCGTTTTCTGATAAAAACATCTGGAAAATGAAAGCAATTTTTGTTTTAATTTCACTTTTCAAACTTTGGGTAATTTCTCCCCTCACTGAATATGAAATATAATGTCATCATCACAGACAAGAAGAAAACAGAAATGATTAATAGTATCTTAATAACTTTTGTATGGGTTTTATAATTCCATCATTCTTTCTAGCTTTCTCTTACTAGTTTTATTTCATTACTTATCTACTTTAAAATTTCAGATTACAGAGATGTATTGTTCCGTTTGTTTCTATTTTTTTCTTATCACACAGTAGCTTTAAGAGTAAAAAGAATGCTATTTGTCTGTCAAACTTAATTTCCAGAGGGTTCAGGAAAGAGAGAAAAGTTTATGACCATTTATTAAGTGTCCTGCTATGAGCCAGGCACTTTACATTTATTATATGCCTACTTTATTTTAACTCTCAACAACCCTACCAGGCTTAGTGGTATTATACCCATGCTCCAGATATAAAAACTAAAGCTCAGAGCAATAAAAGTCATAGAATTATTATATGATAGAGCTAAGATTCCACCTCAGGTCTGTACCACATTGCCTTTCAGACTAAACTATTTCTGCTCTTTATCTCTTAGTTCTTTTGGTCTGAGATAAAGTGTCTCTACCTGATATATCTGGGACTCTAGAGAAAAATAAAAGTTTCTGAATTTTAGGGAGAGAAAAAGAAATAAATTTCTTAAATACGTACAGTATATCTTCTTTAGTAACACCATTTCCCAGTTCCTTTGATACTCAAGTTGAGTCTTATGACTGAGAAGAAATACACTCTTTTTTGTTTGTAACATACTACCTGAACTAGCCATTTAATTAAATTTAATCATGAGAATTATTAGCTGTTAGATTTTTAAAAATGTTTTAACACTCTTAATCCCAATTATATTTTTTAATTCTACCATCTACCATTCTAAAGTCTACCATTTTTCTCTATTTGTGAACTCAAAAAGCAAAGATTTAAAGTAATGACTTAAGAATACAAGGTTGGTTTTAAAACTTCTCTTTTGAAGTTATTAAAAATTCCATCTAAGGCTACCAAGAACCATTGAGTTGAGTTCCTTGGAGACAGCTGCCAAGTTTAATTCTGATTAATATATTCATTGATTTCTTGAAGACTATAACAAGTAGGATGTCAGTCAAAAATGAAAGGTAATAGGAAGATTATGGTTAATTTTAATTGGGGGTGAGGGGAAAAAAGGAGCTGTCATGTCAAAGAAAAGTAAAAACTAGTTTGTACAAGAAAGAAGAATCCAACCCCAGAATATCAGCAAGGACACTGAAGAGGTATTATCCATTATCTAACAGAATTCCAATCTGTAGCATGATCTCTTTTATAAGTTGGGATTCACATGTTTATCACATAACCAATAAAATTGACATGTTTTAAGATATCATGAGTATCAATTATGTGAAAGTAAATTAGATATGATTCCAAGAATAATAACTGTCTTATATTCCCAGACTTCAAGAAAAAATATTGAGGTTAACTAAATTTGTTCAATCAGGAAGAAAGATAAAAGGGAGACAAAGAACTATGGTAGTTATTCTCATGTGTCAAGAAGAGTAGAGCAAAAAATAGAATTAATTTAAATATTAAGGAGTTTTTTTAAAAATTATTACTACAACTAGATGATTAAAAGGGCCAAGCGTGGTGGCTCACGCCTGTAATCCTAGCCCTCTGGGAGGCAAAGGTGGGTGGATCGTTTGAGCTCAGGAGTTCGAGACTAACCTGAGCAAGAGCGAGACCCCTACTAAAAATAGAAACATATTAACCAGACAACTAAAAAATATATAGAAAAAATTAGCCAGGCATGGTGGCGCATACCTGTAGTCCTAGCTACTCAGGAGGCTGAGGCAGAAAGATTGCTTGAGCCCAGGAATTTGAGGTTGCTGTGAGCTAGCCTGATGCCATGGCATTCTAGCTTGGGCAACAGAGTGAGACTCTGTCTCAAATTTTAAAAAAATGATTAAAAGGAGATTCTAGAATAACCTATCCTTTAAGTCATCAAGCTGACATCTTTGTACCCATCTTTTTAAAGTGCTAAAGTAGAATTAAATCTATCTGATGGAAAGGACCATATTAAAGGACAAGCCTTCATTCCTTTCCTGGCCAAAAGATTATAGAAAAGGAGACCAGAAAGCAAGAAAGCTTTCAAACACACACTTGCTGGAACTATAACTCTTGTTAAGCAGATTTCCTTTTGCACTAATAGCCCAGTTTTGTTTTGTTTGTTATGTTTTCTGGGAAAGTAACTCTATTATGTAAACTCTAGGATGAGAGTTGAATCAAGAAACAAAATGAGATATTCAATGGATGTCCTTTGGTTTTATTCTTCCAGTTTTGCCTTTACAAAGCAGAATATGGATAGTAATAAATGTATAGTTTCTTATTCCATCCTTAGATGTTTTCATCTTGAATTTTCCAGAAATCATTAGAAGGGTTTATTAAAGAGTACAGTAGTACCCCCTTATCTGTGATTTCTCTTTCTAAGGTTTCACTTTTCTGCAGTCAGCTTCTCTTTGAAAATATTAAATGGAAAATTCCAGAAATAAATTACTCATAAGTTTCAAATTGGTGCTCTTCTGAGTAGCACTATGCAATCTCACACAGTCCTGCTCCATCATGTCCAGGACATGAATCATCCCTTTGTCCAGCAATTCCAGGCTGTCTACACTACCTACCTATTAGTTACTTGGTAGCCATCTTCATTATCAAATTGATGTTGTGGTATCAGAGTGCTTGTGTTCAAGTAGTCCTTATTTTACTTGGTAATGAACCCAAAGCACAATCGTAGTGATGCTAGCTATGCAGGTATGTCAAAGAGAAGCTGTAAAGTGCTTCCTTTAAGTAAAAAGATGAACATTCTTCACTTAATATAAGGAAGGGGGGAAAAATCATATACTGAGGTTGCTAAGAACTATAGTAAGAGCAAATCTATCTGTGAAATTATGAAGAAGGGGGAAAAAAATCATGCTAGTTTTGTTGTTGCACTTCAAACTGCAAAAGTTACAACCACAGTGTGTGGTAAGTGCTTAGTTAAGGAGGAGACAGCATTAAATTTGCGGGTAGAAGATATAACAAACATATTCTGAGTGACAGCAATTGGGTTCCCTCCTATACTTGGTTTTAGTCTTCTACTAGGGGTCTTAAAATGTATCCCCTGAGGATAAAGGGTAACTACTGTACTTGTCTCATGTAGTTATTTATAACTTTAATGAGCTAACAATATGTTTAAAGGTATTTTTAAAAATTATTACAATAATAACAATCTCCACTGTAGAAAATTGTAACTTTTATGTTTGGTTACAGTAATAAAATTCGTTTACTAGTACATATTTTTAGAAAAATATAAAGCACTTAGTCAATGTATCCAGTTTTATCCTTATAAAGCTCTGGTGAGGAAAGGCCATAACACATATCATTTTCCCAAATGTTAAAAAAAAAAAAAAAAAGGAATCTATTATTTTCATCAGAAATTTAGGTAGTTAAAATAGTATTGCAAATTGTGGGGAAATAGGAAAATTACAAGTCTGATATATTCCCATCCTCATTCCTCCCAAGAAACTCTTCTTGCCTCCTAAACAATGTCATTCTTCAAAAAAAAAAAAAAGAAGTCACTATTCCAAGCATATATGTATATATAAAATATTTTTATTTCTTGCTTCTTTCAAATTATTTATCTTGATGCTTTATTTTTTAAATTCAGACATTTGTTTTTTCACTAAAAATTAACAAATTGGATCAGTGACATGCTCCATCCAACCTAGTCATCTTTGCCTAGGGCACCAAGGGATTTTTCTGGAAATAATCATTGCTTTAAAAATTAGATATAATTATATAAATATAAAAGAATAAAACTTAATCTTCCTCAGTCGTTTTTATAAGTCACTCATATGTTGATATCAACACTGTTTGAAACTAATTGTATTGTCTCTCTTTAAACACATCATGACATGGAGTAGGTCCAATATCTTGCTCTGATAAGACCAGCTTAGCTCTTGAGGTGAGCTAGTTTAACAAGAAAAGCCAATGTCTTGCAATTCCCTTTGCCCTCTCCAGCTCAAGTTCGCTTCATTTGTAGCTTATAAGTTCACTGGCAGTTAAATCAGATTGAACATACTATGCAGTCATGTTGTCACTTAACAGTGAGGATACATTCTAAGAAATACATCCTTAGGCAATTTCATCATTATACAAACATCATAGAGTATACTTACACAAACCTAGATGGTGTAGCCCGTTCCTCCTAGGCTACAGACCAGTATGGCATGTTATTGTACTGAATACTGTAGGCAAGTGTAACACAATGTTAAGTATATCTAAACATATCTAAACATAGAAAAAGTACAGTAAAAATATGGTATAAAAGGTAAAAAATGGTACACCTGTGTAAGGTTTGAAAGGGTATGGAAGCATGAATGGAGCTTACAGGACTGGAAGTTGCTTTGGGTGAGTCAATGAGTGAGTGGTGAGTGAATGTGAAGGTCCATGACATTACTATACTTGACATTGTAGACTTTTGTATACCCCGTACACTTAGACTATACTAAATTTATAAAACAAAGTAATTATGCTACACCATCACAATGTCACTAGATGATAGGAATTTTCCAGCTCCATTATAATCTTGTGGGACCACTATCATATAAGTAGTTCATCTTTGACTGAAACATCCTAATGCGACACATAACTGTATATGGTGGAATATCCATGGTGACATAAGGTTCCTTGGATATTGTAAATACAACCTTGATACTACTTTAATAATTTGATACTACTTTGTAAAAGTATACCAAAAAGTGCTTTTTTGTTTGACATGTTTTAGAGAATGGAGGGAAAGTTTTTGTTTTTGTTTTGTAAATAGATGGTGTCTCTCTTTGTCACACAGGCTGGAGTGCAGTGGCACGATCATAGTTCACTGTAGCCTTGAACTCCTGGCTCAAGTGATCCTTCTGCCTCTGCCTTCTGAGTAGCTGGTACTATAGTGTCCACCATCACGTCTGGCTAATTTTTTTTTTAATTTTCTAGAGACAGAGTCTTGCTATGTTGCCCAGACTCCAGCCTCGGCCTCCCAAAGTGCAGGGATTATAGGCATGAGCCACCATACCTAGCTGAGGGAAAGTTTTTAAGGGTAACTTTATTGCTTAAATATATTATGTGGACAAGATTTTTTAAAGGCATTATCACTTCTGAATCTGACCTTTCAGGTTGATCATTAAAGTACAGAAAACTGTTAAAGATTGATATTTTTCTTTGATTTGCAGATAGCTTTGCAGTTCCAAAGTCAATATGTTAGTGATACCTTTATAACACTTGGCGATCTCCAGGATTTTCCTGAGATCAGATACCTTTTCTGTTACATTCTAAGTTCATTTTAAACTGGCCACAAGATAAAAGGAGCTCAGAAATAAGTCATAAAGATTTGATCTTTCTCCAGTGGAAACTTTTCTTCAATCTATCATTCAAATAGTCTTAACATTTTTTAGTAGAATACAGGTGCTTCTTAATTTATGAATGACCTGTGTACCAATGTATAAAAAGTTCATAGATCATTTATTTGAAATTCAGAATGTAGGGATGGTTAAATTTTTAGTCTCACATTCAACAGAATATTTAATTTACAATAGAAATGTAATACACTAAAATGAAAAATGGTATAAAGGAAGGTGATTGCAAATTTATAGTTTGATATTTAGTCTACACATACACATCTCGCTGCAGTAGTCCGTGGATTTAGAACTCTAGCAGTTTCAAGCATTTTAACAAAAGTTTGACTATACTGCATAATAAAAATACTAGCCAACATTCTTTTTTCCAGCAGTCCATTGGCAATAGCCAACATTTCTTGACAGTTTACTATGAGTTAGACACTATTCTAAGTGCTTTATGTACAGATGCTTCTTCACATATGATGGATTTATGTCCCAGGAAAAATATCATAAGTCAAAAGTACATTTAATGCCCCAAATAAACCCATCATAAAGTCAAAATATTATAAGTGGAATGGACCATTGTAAATTGGGGACGATCTGTACATTGTTTCATTTGATCTTCACAATGCTATGAGGTTGGTATTATAATTTTGACATTTAACAAATGAGGAAACTGAGGCATGAAGACATTAAATAACTTGCCCAAGGTCTCATACATGATAAAGATAGATCTGAGATTTGACTCCAGGCAATCTGGCTCTAGAGTCTTAACTACTAACTCACATAAGCTTTCCAGGAACTGTGCTAAATCCTGAAGATACAAAAGAATAAAACATTTTTCTCCTCCAAAGAAGCTTATAAAGGTAAGGTGCATGAACCAGAAATATTTTGCACAGTGTTATAAGTATAGTATTAGAGATATATGAAAGTATAAACTGAGACATGTAAATCAGTCTGTGAGATAAGAGCACAGGAGAGTGCTCAGGGAAGTTTTCCTGGAGGTGGCATTATTTGAGTCAACTCTAACTCTGAAATTCATTCTATCTAAAGAATTGAGTAGTGGATTTTTGTTTGCTCTTTATCACAGCTATAGATTACATGAGAAGAGGCAAGGGAATGCTGAGTAAGACTGGGATTGGAGCCAATAGATAGTGATAGAGAAAACAACCTTTCTTACCAAGTTCACTCCAAACCAGGCTTGAATTGATGTGTCCTGTAGGTGTTCTTATGTTGGTAAAGAAACCCTGTGCCCTCGAGGACAGGCCTACAGACATTATTAAGAAACAGATAGAAGCCTGGGCAACAGAGTGAGACCCTATCTCTACAAAAAATTTTTTTAAAAATTAGCTGGATGTGGTAGAATGTGCCTGTAGTCTCAGATACTCAGGAGGCTGAGGCAGGAGGATTGCTTGAGCCCAGGCGTTTGAGGCTGCAGTGAGCTATGATTGTAGTGCTGCACTCCAGCCTAGGTTACAGAGTGACACCTTGTCTCAAAAAGAAAAACAGATGGAAATTAGGGGGCAGGGTAAGAGAAGACAAACTTTCTCTAGGTTTTTTCCAAGAGCTCGCTGGGTCTGTGGGCAGTTCAAATATGGCCTCTAGATTGGACTTAGAATGAAGAAGCTTGGACATAATTATATCTAAAGGATCTGAGTAGGTCTTTTTATTTTTATCCCTCTAATAGCCATCTTTAGGTGCAGATGCCTTTCAGAATTACAATGTTAGGAATTTATGCACATTTTTTAAAAAAGAATGAGAACTAATGGTGATGATGCTAATGTGTGAAAAGAAGCTTCCTTTTCCTTGTTTTCTTTTTTTCCCTTCTTTTAACTAACTTAGCCTCAATTAACTAGTAAATGTAATTTTTTTCTTTCTTAGAAGAAAAGGGGTTTTGTTTATGAAAATAGCTTAAGTCTCTAGCTTGCTATACAGCCTTAGTGGACTCAAGGGTATCCAGACAATGTCTTAGGAAGCAGAGCCAGCTTTGCAGTAATTTGTTAATAAATAATGCATTACATGCAGCTTATTGAGTTCATACTCTGAGCAAATACCACTTTAGAGGGTCATATATTACATCAGATTATTATCCTCTGAATTCAGTTAACAGCGCAGAAATTATTTGTCAAGTCTCTTTTATTTCTCTTATCATTGAATGCCTTTTCTCCCTCCCCACCCACACTCTCCTTATTTGTTTTCTATCAGTCTACCATGGCATTAACATGAATGTTTTTTTCTTATTAAAGCTACTTGGATTTAGAAACATAAGCATGCAAAAAAATAAAAGAAGAAAAAATTATAATATGAAAGGAAGTTTATTAAAAATTTAAAACAAAAAGCTACTTGGATTAATGAAATATAAACTACTTCAGTCATTTCTTAGCATTAGAGAGAGAGAGTGTGTGAGATCTATGCAAAATAGAAACAAAAATGCATTTCAGGGAAGTAGAGCAACCAGTGCAAACAAGGGAGGAAATAAGAGAAGATGGTGCTTCCTGGAAAACAAAAACAGAAGGCAGTAGTCAGGTCATGAAGTGCTTTGTGTGCTGCACTGGAGAATTTGGACATTTTATCCTAAAAGTTATAGGAAACCATCGAAAGGTTTAAAGACAGAAGTGGTATGATCATATTTGCATTTTTAGAAATATCACTGTAGCGGCATTGTAGAGTATAAATTATCAGAGAGAAAATATGGTTATTGCAGTTGTCCAAGGAAAAAATAATAAGACAGGAGATGGTAGAGAGGAAAAGGAGTAGATTTGAGAGATCTTAAAAGGTTCTTCAGAATTTGGCAATTGACATGAAAGATCAGAATTCCAGGTAATGCCATTCACTAAGATAGGGAACACAGGAGAAGTGTTGAGTTTTGTCTTGCACATTTTGAGTTTGAAGAATTTGTGAGACATCTTGGTAGCTTTTCTAGAAGCAATTGGATATATGGATTTAGTGATACGGTTGCAGGTATAGATACAGGATTATTAGCATATAGGGGTCTGTTGATGCATTCGGAATTAATGATCTCACTCAAGGACAGTGTGTATTTACTTGAAGAAAAAAAGAAAGGGACAGAATGCTGTCCTTATGTTTAAGTTGTACAGAACACAGTAAAAAGAGCCTCAGAAGAATGAGCCAGAGGTCAGAAGGATGGGTGTCAATCCAGATCACCCTCATATCCAACTAGAGAAGTGTAACACAAAAATAAAGGAACAAGGGAACTGATGGTATTAAAGTTTTAAAGAGACAGCTATAAGAAGTGTTTTCAGCTTCAGTGTCACATTCTTAGGGCTGCCTTTTCTGGCCACTGTATTTAAAATTGACCCTTTCCCCTATTCAGAGGTTCTTAAAACTATGAACGGTCTGTTTTGTTCACCTGGACTATGTTCAGCACAGAGTATGTACACAATAAATATTTGTCAAAAGACTA
Source organism: Mirza zaza (assembly GCA_008750895.1). Classification (NCBI taxonomy): domain Eukaryota; kingdom Metazoa; phylum Chordata; class Mammalia; order Primates; family Cheirogaleidae; genus Mirza; species Mirza zaza. The sequence continues at coordinate 35,351 of VSMD01125997.1, read as the reverse complement.
GTCAATATATGATAACGTTATTTGGATTTTTCAAAACTGGATCTGAATTTAAATTTTACCTCTGTGACCTTTGGAGCCTTAATTTGCTATGTAGAATTGAGATAATACGTACCTCACAGGTTTGTAAAGAGAACTTCCTGAAATAAGAAAGCAGCAGTGGCCGGGCATGGTGGCTCATGCCTGTAATCCTAGCACCCTAGGAAGCCAAAGTGGGAGGATCACTTGAGCTCAGGAGTTCAAGACCAGTCTGAGCAAGAGTGAGACCCTGTCTCTACTGAAAACAGAAAAAATTAAGCAAAGCACCCAGTTCAACACCTGGCATACGTTTTGTATTCTCTAAGGATTTGCTAATTTGTTTTCATTCATAGCCACCCATTAGGGTTTTGTTTGTTTGGTTGGTTGGTTTTTGGTGCTTACTGTTAGAGTGCTCTATAGAACACCTTCCCACAAAGTGCTGGTGTCTCCACACTTCTTTCATTATTAGAAGAGGAAGCAAAGGAAGAATCAGTAACCCATACTTCCTGTCATCTTTTTCCAGTCTTAACACTCTTTGCATCTTTGTATCCTTTACAGTTTGAAAGACTTCAAGAAAATTGCCAACTTCATGGTTGTAATGTTGATTAGATTTTTAATCCCAAATCACTGATTTCCAGTATATCCAACTGGAAAAATAAATGAAGTATATTAACTTCATTGTACTGGAACGTATTGATTAGTGAGATGTTTTGATAACATTTTCCAAATTTCCACACAGATGTATTATGGAGCATGATGTCAGAAATTAAGAAAGAAACTGAAGTAGCTTCCTTGAATACATGATTGGTCATTTTCTCTTTATTGGACATCATATACCATTAATACAAAGTGTTGTCATTATTGCTAAGGATATTAGTATGCTGTTGTTTTCTTTCCAATGTAGACTTTTCATGGATTTTCTGTGCTGTTAAGGTTAGCAAAGAGCAAACTGAGAAATTCTAGAAGAATCTCATTTGCCATGATAGAATTACTTTACCCATTTGGTGGGCTTTTTGTTCTTGTCATGGTGGTTATTCTTTCTTTCTCTTTCTCTTTCTCGCTCTCTCTCTCTCTCTCTCATTAAATGCTATTTGGGATGAATTAAAGTTAATAGGGTTAATTTAATATAACAGTTGCTCTTGTCCACGGTAATGTGGCTGATGCTATGACTCCCACTCCAGTGTTGGTGTCACTACCATCACTAGAATACATTCCTGCTCAGGCTTTAGTGATTCTTTAGAGTAGGAAGTAAGACACTTCCTAACTCCTTCCCTCTAAAATTGAAGCACAACAACTCTGTATTAGTTATCCATTATTGCATAAGAAGTTTCCCTAAAATTTAACAGCTTAAAGCAACAAACATGTGTTATAGTTTCTAAGAGACAGGAATCTAGAAGCAGCTTAGGTAGTTCTGGCTGGCTGTCATGAGGCTGTCAAGATGTCAGCCGGAACTGCAATCCTCTAAAAGCTTGACTAAGCTGGAAGATCCTCTTCCAAGCTCACTCATATGGCTGTAGGCAGGAGGCTTCATTTCCTCACTCTTCATGGCATGGCAGCTCGCTTCCTGCAGAGTAAGTGATCCAAGAGAGCATGTGACTGAGGGGCAATCCATGCTTTCTTGTATAACTTAATCTCAAAAGTCACATTCCATCGCTTCTGCCTTATTCTTTTGGTCATACAGATTGATCCTGGTCTACTGTGGCAGGGGATTACACAAAAATGTGAATATTAGGAATAGAACATTAGGGGCCATCTGTATATAGGCCACCACCTTCCTCAGGGTGCATGACTGGCCTTAGGAGGGCTATGTCAAGATCAGTTCCAATAATACATACTGTGTGATAACCAGTACTGCTATGTCCTGGACCTAGCACCATCTCTCCCTTTCCCTACATTAGACTTAATGCAGAGGCCACCCAGTAGTTTATCTTTCTATCTCATGATAATTTTATTTCAGATGCCTCATTGCCTTTCTGGGCCACCCAGCACTGTTCATAGCCACCACAGTCCTCACCCACATTTCATTAGTTTTGAATCTAGTGACTAGAGATTTGCAGCCTCATTCCCTTCCTTCCCAGAAGACACTTGCTTCCCAGTAGTATTCGAGCACTGTACGTCAGTAGTTTCTCCCTGTATCATGAGACACTTGGCTACATGTTCTCATGATCCAGACTAGCTAAATGCTTGTTGTATTCCAATCTCAGTCCCATCTCCAGAGAAATATGTGATCCTATGTAGTTTTTGAATTGATGAGAAAGACTCTTCAAAATCTCTAGGATTCTATTCCTCCCCCACCCCGGGGGTAGAGGTTTAGTCCCTGTTATGCTATGCACCATGGTTTATTGCTGCCATAAGTGGCAGAAGTATTGAGCATTTTAAGTAAATGTCATTTTATATCCAAAACAATGCAGTATGTTTTAGTTTCTATGTTTGTAATTTTCTTGCCTCAATTTGAGGAAAACGTCTGTTAAGATCACTTTGAAATTTAGTATTCATTATGAGAGTATCTTACAGTTTTTTTCTGTGATATTTTATAATCAACTTGGGAGATTCCCACTGTAACACACTGATAGTGTCTTAAAAACCTTAATAGATTACTTTTTTACTCCAGATTTAATTGTATTCTCATGATACATACAAAAACACTTGAATAATGTATCACTTAATGACAGCCCTCTGGATGTCTGAAATTTTTTATTTCTTTAGTCTAACGATTTCTTTAGTCTAACATAATTAATTTCAAACTGGCATAATGGGACACACAGCCTTCCAGAAACTAGCTACTGAACAGAAACTAGCTACTGTTTGGTTATCCTCTTACTGAATTTTCAATTATTCACTTAGGTGTTACCCATCTGTGATACTAAGTATTCACTTAGATCTTACCCATCTGTGATCCTAACCAAAGAAATAGGAGCAATCTCTGCAATCCATCCAGTGTTCCTCTGTCAGCTTAGACTGAACTAGATTTTTTAGTAAAACTCCTAACATTTCTCATTAAGTAAATATGTATCAGATTGAATTTGACTGAGACTAGTTTTTAAACCTAAAGTAGTGCTGGAATTTTTCCAGTGCTCAGGAAATTGTACTGGTTGGTTTAGTGATTTTGTCTCATACTGGCTTCAAAAAGCCGTGGGTGGTTTTTCTTTTCTCCACCTGGAAAGGTTAATTGAAACTCTCCTAGTATAATAGCTCCACAGTTTGTCTTAAAGAATTTTATGGTACACTCATGTGCTAACTGTGGATTTGAATTAAGTTTTTTAGTTCACTTTAATATATATCTTTATCATCTGACAAGGTTATGATAGCTGAGGGAACAATCTCTTTGGTTTTCCTGACCAAAGTGTGTGTAAGTGTGTGTAACCTCAAATGTGATGTTATGTGGTTTTGCATTCAATTTCTGCCAGAGAAAAATAATAAATTCTGGAGTTGCTTTATCCAGTGAGTACACTAAGCTCATTTATTTGAACATGTAATCATTTACTCCCTAAAGCTAATCAGATTTCACACGCACTTTATCAACTGTGCCCAGGAGCCTACTCTGCCTAGTGAAACATAATTAATTTCAAACTGGCATAATGGGACACACAGCCTTCCACTCCCCTCTAAACCTGCTTTAGAGAGGTCATCCAAAAAGGCTCACCTTCTCATTCAGGTTTCAGTAGTCACCAGGTCCCTCTATTGATCCTGAGAGGAGAGTAAAAGTTATATAACTTTAGTAAATAAATACCGCTAGGCTATAATTAGTATACATCAAACCCTAGTTACAAAATAGCTTCAAATACAGTCATGCATTGCTTAACAACAGGGATACATTCTGAGAAAAGCATCATTAGATAATTTCATCCTAATGCAAACATCATACAGAGTACTTACGCAAACCTAGGTGGCATAACCTATTGATCCTCAGCTACAAACCTGTACAGCATGCTATTGTACTGGATACCGTAGGCCTGCAGACCCCAACCCCTGGGCAACAGACTGGTACTAGTCCACAGCCTGTTAGGGCTCCGTGCACCGCCTTCCCTCCCTGACTCCATCCTCCTCCCCGCCCCCCAATCCTTCTCCCCCCATCTCCCTTCCATCCATGGAAAAGTTGTCTTAGTATGGGGGGTGCACAGCAGGAAGTGAGCAGCAGGTGAGGGAGCGAAGCTTCATCTGCATTTGCAGCCGCTCCCCTCGCTTGCATCACTACCTGAGCTCTACCTCCTCCTCCATCCGTGGAAAAATTGTCTTCCATGAAACCAGTCTCTGGTACCAAAAAGGCTGAGGACTGTTACTGTAGAAAGTTGTAATGCAATAGCAGGTAATTGTGTATCTAAATGTACTAAACAGGCTGGGTGCTTGTGGCTCACACCTGTAATCCCAGCACCTTGAGAGGCTGAGGTGGGACAATCGCTTGAGCCCAGGAGTTCGAGACCAGCCTGGGCAACATAGCAAGACCTTATCTCTACAAAAAATAAAGTTAGCTGGGCATGATGGCATGTGTCATAGCTACACAGGAGGATCACTTGCACTCCAGCCTAGGTGACAGAGAAAGACACCGTCTCCAAAATAAATAAATCTAAGTATAAAAAAGGTACAATAAAAATATGCTGTTATGATTTTACAGGACCACCAGTATATGAGTTCCATTGTTGACCAAAACGACATTATATGTCACATGACTATTTGAAATACCTGCCTCTCTCTGCTAGTATGTGACAGAAAAGCATGCCATTTTCCTCATAATGTTACCATAGTGGCCTAATTTTACTGTATTCAACTGGTTGGCTCTGATTTAAAATGCTAATTAATTTCTTCTTTGCCTCCAAACTGAAAAGAGTATGATACAATCTTGGCCTCATGTTGACATGCCAGTCTTCTCTGGTATTTCAAGGCCATGGTTGCATGTATTCTCCCTGGATAATTTGAGGCTTGTTATTATCTCCCAGCTGCATGACAGCCAGAGGAGGAATAGTGGGTATTTGAATTGTAGTAAAGGGATGGAATTGAGAATGACTAACTAATGATAATATCTTCATCTTCTGAGTTACATCTAGCTCTTCAATCAAATACTCTTGAAACTAGAGGATCTCTGCTGCCTTGGAGAACTATGGATCATGGAAGCAGCTTCTTTTTTTTTTTTTGAGACAGAGTCTCCCTTTGTTGCCAAGGCTAGAATGAGTGCCGTGGCGTCAGCCTAGCTCACAGCAACCTCAAACTCCTGGGCTCAAGCAATCCTGCTGCCTCAGCCTCCCAAGTAGCTGGGACTATAGGCATGCACCACCATGCCCGGCTAATTTTTTCTATATATATTAGTTGGCCAATTAATGTCTTTCCATTTATAGTAGAGACGGGGTCTCGCTCTTGCTCAGGCTGCTTTTGAACTCCTGACCTCGAGCAATCCACCTGCCTCGGCCTCCCAGAGTGCTAGGATTATAGGTGTGAGCCACTGCGCCCGGCAGGAAGCAGCTTCTTTAATAGTTGCCACTGCCCCTTTTGCCTTATATTAGACATTCACATTGATGTATCAGCTGTTGCAAGTCTATTAGGACCCCAAGCAGAGAAGACATGAAAAATAATTGAAAGATATAAGGAAGTATAATTTCAAACATGAACACATTCTGCTAGTATCAGCAAAACCCAGAAGGTGGAAATGAGGAATTATCTGACTTTATTTCAGTAAAGGTTTAAGATTAGTAGTGAGAAAACCAAGCAACCGCAGGCTTTCTAGTAGTTAGTCACATTCCAAGAAATGTGTATGAAGCAGAAAAGAACCTATTTGGCACTGATAGCTTCAGTCACACCCATCCCACAGTCACTGTCAGAAACATCATCTCATCCGACCACTTCTCTCCATCTCTACCACCGTTCTCGTCTAAGCTACAATACTCTTTCTGCCTAGACTACTTCAGTTGCCTCCTAATTATATAGGACCAGGAGAAATCACTCAATCCAGTTTGGACCAATCAGAATTTATCCCCAGGAAACTTGAAATTGGGACTAGGGACAGAACCCATATAAGTAGACATAAAATATTCCTAATTACTAAAAACTGAAAATGTACCACAAAATTGAAAATTATCTTCTATGTCTCTTAAGTTACTTTAAAAAAAATTTAAGAAAAATGTAATTGGCTTGGTGACCAAAAAGAAAAAAGAAAATACTTCAGTGCTGATGGATTTAACACATTGCCTGACTTCTCTTTGGTACTCTAAAAAACTTAATTGGCCAGCCAGGGAGAGCTAAACCTGTAGTTAACCAATAGGTTACAAAAATACAAAAGAAATCCTGCAAGTTCTCTTTCTGGCTATTTTTTACAATTGTCATCATAAAAGGACTTAGTGATTCTCCTGTTCCTAGGGGGAAAATATTTTCTTTCTTTTCTTTATAAAAGGAAAATGATACTGATGTAATCTGGCCCATTAGATACTTGCCTTTCACCTGCCTGTGTTTGGACTATTTCTTCTCACTTTGTATATTAAAGCATCCATGAGCTATATATTTCTAAGCCTCTGTCTCTTAGTCTTTCTTACATGTATTCTAATACTTGTCAGCTTAATCTAAAATGTACTTTTTTATATCAATCTCTAGCCTTCCATTTTCTGTTCTTAAAAGTTGACACTTTCCAATGTAATGTTTACTGTGTTGAAGAATATTAAATATTTCCATGGTACCTAATGAGCCTATGCAGTGGCTTTCTGAGTGGTCAGAATTAAAATGGATAATAAGGCTGGGGGCAGTGGCTTATGTCTATAATCCCAGCACTTTGGGAGGCCGAGGCAGGAGAATCGCTTGAGGCCAGGAGATTGAGAGCAGTCTGAGCAACATAGCAAGACCCTGTCTCTACAAAAACATATTAAAAATTAACTGGGCATGATGGCATGTTCCTGTAGTAACAGCTACTCAGGAGGCTGAGGCAAGAGGATGGCTTGAGTCCAGGAGTTCAAGGTTGCAGTGAGCTGTGACTGTGCTACTGCACTCTAGCCTGAGTGACAGAACGAGACCCTGTCCGAAAAATTAGTAAAATAAAAAAATAAAATGAGTGATTAGGCCCAAATTAAAGAAGGGGCCAGTCATTGCAAAAAGGGAGATCAACTAAGATTTGAACTCTAGAGACCAAAAAATAGAATGTGTTACTAATTTGACACATAGTATCCTCAAACTACTTTTTTAGTGTAGGTAGAAATTTGAGAATATTCAACTTAATATTTAGCTCTGCTCATGTAGGTAAAAGTAAATATCACCTTAACTGTTTTATCACTCTAATATGATAGACTTATATTTCTTTCAGTTAAAGTATCCAGATTTTGTGGAGTATAGAGAGTGTTATGATAAATTTCTTGAATGTGGCCAATTTCTAACTGAGGCACAATTGATTTTTTTCAGATCTTGCATTTATGAAATTGTTCCTGTAGAAAACTTCAAGTAATAACTATTTTTAACAATGCTTTCTCCTTCTGGTTATAAACTAGCAATTAACTTGTAATTACCTATCTTGGTTTTCTTTTTTTCTTATTTATTAGGAACCTGTATACTTATATGATCTTAAAGTCAACCTCTAATCATGGGCTTGTTAAATCATTGATTTATAGAAACAATATTATACAATTTTGTCATGGCTATAATCATGTCAGTAATATACATCCATATAGAATAATGTAAAAAACCACTAGACTATGTTGTAGTCTTGGTATTATCCTATTACCTCTTCAAATCTCAGGTCTCTTATAGAGATGAAGACAGTAGCTATTATGCTTCTTTCAAAGGTTATTATGAGACTCACATGAGAGAGTGAATAGGGCGCGTTTTATATTTTATTTTTCTTCGACTCATTAATTTGTGCCCCATATGTAAGAACTGCAGGGCTCATAGTTTATTCTTACAGGTCCTATATCCATAAACTTTTGCAGAAGTCTAGTTTTTATGGAGAAAGAGAGTTTATAATTCAACTTTCCATTCCCTAAGCATAGTTCCACTCTTGCCCATCTCTTTTCTTTCTCCTCTTATAAACATTGAAATTCTTCATGTGAAGAATAGAAAGGAGAGGATTAAGAGAATTACTTAGTCGTAGTTTTTCTTTCCTTTCTCAACCTTTTATTCTTTGTTGTCTTTGTAGAGGACAGAAAGTTTGTTCCTCTTTAAATAGAGCTGAAGTTAAAGGAAGCAATTGTGACTCCAAATTTATTATTTATAGCTAACATTCACTGTTATTACTATTATTAATAGCAGCTAACATTTACTCAACTCTTAGTATATACCAGGCATTATACTACCATATTTCATTGAATTTAAAACACAAACATTGATTACATACACCATTATTTATCACTCAGAAAGAAAAAATGCTGTCAAGTAAACTGTGACAAAATGCTTTCTTTGTTTGTTTGTTTTTTTTTTTTTTTTTTTTTGAGACAGAGTCTCGTTTTGTTGCCCAGGCTAGAGTGAGTGCCGTGGCGTCAGCCTAGTTCACAGCAACCTCAGACTCCTGGGCTCAAGCAATCCTTCTGTCTTAGCCTCCCGAGTAGCCGGGACTACAGGCATGTGCCACCATGCCCGGCTAATTTTTTTTTTTCTATATATATTAGTTAGCCAATTAATTTCTTTCTATTTATAGTAGAGATGGGGTCTCACTCTTGCTCAGGCTGGTTTCGAACTCCTGACCTTGAGCAATCCGCCCGCCTTGGCCTCCCAGAGTGCTAGGACTACAGGCGTGAGCCACCGCGCCCAGCGACAAAATGCTTTCTTTACACTAAAAATGTTTAATTAATATCTATTGAAATAACTCCTTTTAGGCTTAGATTTTTATTGTATGTCATTCTTGTACATATAAGAAAGGATAAGCAAAATAAATAAATTGGTCTAAAGGTCTTCACATTCAGGATCCAACCCTTCTGAATTTCTTTTTGACACTGAATCATGAAAGTCTATGTTTTTTCACACAGTATTGTTCTTTGAGCCATCAAGAACATTGGTGATGCATTTCTCAAAAGATATTCCAGTGTTATCTGGGATTTTCTTCCAAGCCCCTAACACCCATTCTGCAAACTTTGACGTGCTTGCACAGGCAGTGACAACAACATCATAACTGCTGCCTACCCAGTAGCAATTTTAAGAAGCATACCAATTTCAGAAATATGAAAATGTAAAGAAAAGTAAGTAAATGCATCTGAGAAAAGATTAATTAGGGTAATTGTTTTGCTTGTATTATTTAACTTAACTCTCATAATAATCCCAAGAGGAAGGTATTATTATTATACCCATTTTATAAATGAGGAAATCAAGGTTTAGAAACGTTACATTGCCCAGGAGTACACAGTTGGTACACAGTGGCCAAGGGAAAAAAACAAACCCAAGTCTATCTGCAAATCTTATATTCTTTCCACTGTATTATACTTGCTTTATTTATATTCCCCTGATAATGAATATCTTATATGAATGGAAGAAGAATATCCTAGTCTTTCCAGAGAGCCAGAACAGAGAATATATATAGTGCTGCATAAAGTATTTCCCAGAAGCTATCAAGCTAGAATTTTAGTGAGTGAAGACTAAATGGAAGGACTCCTACAATATCTTTAGCTGAATATAGATCCTGCAATTCAGATTTCTAATTTAGATGAGTGAGTCTCTGTGTTTTGATCAAAATATTCTCATTTTCCTAATGAGCTGAACTGTGACTATAATGATTTTCAGACATCTACCCTGGCTTGAATTTTATGAAAATTGATGATATGGTAGAATTTTCTAATATCAAGTGACAGAAGAAAGGGAACTTTACTGATGGGATTTTTTGGTATTCACTTAAATGAATAAATGTGCCTGCCATTCTCACCTAATTTATCATTCTAGCATAGTTTCAGACTCTGAGTGACTCTGAGTACAAATTGTTTTAGCCTACAAAGTCTAACATTCCCATCCTGCCTGCAACCTCCTGTATGCTTGTTGATTTACTTGTTTTTATTGTTTCTTTTAGTCTTGTTAGATATGAGCTGAATATTATTGAGAAATTTTATATATAACTCTGGACTAAGGTAAAGGAACAAATGGAGCTTCATAACAGAGCCCACAATTAATCATATCCTTGAAAGTTTAGGGGCAACTTTAGGATTTTTTTTTCCTGGGAATAATTATAATGTCAATTCTGAAGAAGTGACACAATCTCTCCTTAGGTATTTAAGGCTGTAGTATAGGCTGGAGAGTGTCTTGTGCTCCTATTAGATGATAAATACAAAATGGGTGGGTGGGTTTTCTATAAATGAAGAAGAGATTTAATCAGTCAACCAAAAGTACTTATTGAGCACATGCTGCGTGGCCCAGCTCTGTGTATGACACAGACACAGTAAACAATACAAGGTATAGACTCTCCCTTTAAGAAGTATATAATGTGAGAGAGATACAGGCACTTAAAAAAAGGATAAAATAATACAAAGTGTACTCTTTTGTTAAGTCTAGACCTTACCTATTGTAAGAGCACAGCGACTCAAGAAGATTGAGTGTGTTTTGTAAAAATTAGTACTGCCAAATGGAGAAGTTAAATTCAAGGGTTTGTACAAGTAGATGAAAGGGGCCAACATCCTAGGCAGAGAAAATGACATAAAGAAAAGGCCAAATGCTTAGCGTAAGACAAAGACTTTGTTTAGAGCCAAGTCCTGTCCCAGCTGATGAACGTTTCTTTTGGAACACAGAATGCCTAAAATTGATTGGATTCTCCTTACTGTGGAAGGCTTTTATTTCTATATTTTACTGCTACGAAAAGCATTAGGCACATGATCAATACAGCTTGGGGGAGTTTATGTTGCATGTTTTAGTGAGTTGATGCCTAATTTGCTTCATGGTTGGCCCACTAAAAATGACATTCTAATCATCAGTAGACTCCTATAGTCTACTGAGTTAGAGAGTTTTCTTCCTTTATCAATAATGGTGACAGATGAAGAAATATTTGCCTCTCTCTCCAAGATTGCTTTTTAAAGGTATTGATTTGGTTTTTTATTTCTTCACTTTATTTTTCTTTATTCAGTCACTCACTATGATGAAGAAGCAATCAATTATGTATCACTAAGCCCAAAGTAAATTCTATATCTTAATTATTATCATTATTTAACAACTTTTCACACTGGCTGCTGTCTTCCACAGTTTGTCACACCTTTAGATAAAATCAGCACATCAAGCCTGGTATAGGGGCATTAGGTGTTGAGTAATAACCAAGATAAATCTCCAACTCATGAATGCTGACAAGCTGTCAGGAGTGCTTGGACAAAAGGAATGTGGGCATCTATTATATTTTCATCTAGACCATAGATCCCAGAATGCCATCTACAGAAATAGTGGAGTCAGAAGAAAGCAAACTGACACTCAGGTAACAAAAAATAGTAGTTTGCTTTCCTACTACAAGTAGTCATTGGTTCTTATCTCCTGAAATTAGAGCTTTTATATTTTTTTCCCAACAGTCTTTCTGTTTCCAAAACTCTTGTGATCTCATGAAAAGAAGAACATCCTTGAACTCTAAATATTGTCGGGCCTCTTAAATCTCACAGGAATATAATGCAAGGCTAGGGGCTTTTTTTTTCTTTTTTTTCATTTTTCATTTCATTTTTTTTCATTGTTATTGAGTGTAGAAATTGGATATAATAAGACCTACTGTTTGCCGAAAGAATTTTCTTAAAGAAAAAATAGCTTAAAATTTTTAGCAGTCTCATGTGGAAACATTAACTACATTGATTGGTTGGAATAATAATTAGCAGCTAATTTTGCCAGAGTTTTAAGTCTTGTTCATATTGATCAGGTCTTAAGGAAAGATAACCAACAAATTTTATGTAATTTAAAATGCTATGTGAGTTAATGTATGGAAAGCACGTAGAATAGGATCTAACACATAGGAAGTGCTATATAAGTGTTTGCTGTTATAATGATAGAACATGGATTATCCTTTAACAATCTGGGGAATTTTTCTAAATAAGAATAATCTCCCCTTTAGGCCTTCTTTTCTTTGGAACTGAACTATTTTGTCCTGCTTTCTGCATCGCTTCATACCTAATTATATACATATAAACTAAAAAAAAGAGAGAGAGATATTAACTGGACTAAATTTACTCAAGATTATTTCCTCCTTGAGGGAAATCTGATTAAATTAGGTTTAAGTGACCCCATTCTAGTCTAAATTCCCAAGCATTCAGAGTAGTTAAAAAGTCTGGACTGGAGGACTTTTCAAAACAAACTTAGCTGATGATCTTCTGTTTTGTTCTAAGGATTTAGTCATCATTGATTGATATTGAGGAATATGTTTTAATATTTTAAGTTATGTTTCTTTATTTAAAATAAAGAAACTGTAGGTGAGCATTAATTAGCTTCTTATCTAACAAGGAAAGAGATAAAACCTAGGGAGAGAACTTGCAAAGAAAAAGATCCATACATGTGGCTGCAATAAAGATTTAAAATTTGCATACATGAAAAAGACTTAAACAAAATTAAGAGATGGGCAAACTGGACAAAAAAAATTCCAGTACATTAACAGAAACCAAATATTAAATCTTAAGCTAATGAGACAAATATCATTATTTGTGTTTTTAAAATAGGCAAAGAGCATAAACAGAAAATTCACAGAGGGTGGGCATGGTGGCTTATGCCTATAATCTCAGCAATTTGGGAGGCTAAGGTGGGAGGATCACTTGAGGCCAGAAGTTTGAAACCAGTCTGGATAATATGGCAAGACACTGTCTCTAAAAAAAAAAAAAAAAATTACAGAGGAAGAATATAAATGGCCACTACATATGTTAGAAAAATAGTCAACCTACTAATCAAAGAAATATTAAAATGAGTTACCATTTTTCCTCTAGCAAAGATTTTTTGAATCATATTTGATATTGTTAAGGTTATTAAGAAATGCATATTCTTATACTAGTGGGATTGTAAATTGACACATCTTTCTGGAAATTAATTTGGCAAAACACATCAAGAGCATTACAGAGTTTATACCTACCATTTTTACACCCAGGAGATTAGCAAAAGATAAAAAGTCCAACAATACCAACTGTCGGTAAAGATGCTTAGTAATAGGAACTTTTGTACGTAGCTGATAAAAGTATTGGTGTGATGCTTTTAGAAAATAACTGGACACTATCTTGAAAGGCCAGCAGTTCCACTTCTAGATATATACCCTACTCTTGGAATTCTTGTTCCTGTTTCACCAGCAAACATATACAAGAATGTCCTGCCAGCATTGTTCATAATAGCAATAAAGCTGACAATAACTCAATGCCCATTTATAGGAAAATTGATAAATAGTTGCATTTTCAAAGCAGTAGAAATCTGTATCAATAAAAATGGAAGAAGCACAGTTAAATGTATCAACATGGATGAAATAACAAAATACAATGGGTCAGGCATGGTGGCTCATGCCTGTAATCCCAGCACTCTGGGAGGCCGAGGCAGAAAGATTGCTTGAGGCTAGGGGTTTGAGACCAGCCTGAGCAAGAGCGAGACACCGTCTCCATAAAAATAAAATAGAAAAATTAGCTGAGTGTGGTGGCACATCCCTGTAGTCCCAGCTACTCAGGAGTCTGAGGCCAGAAGATCGCTTGAGCCCAGGAGTTTAGGGTTGCATTGAGCTATGATGAGGCTATAGTACTGGGTGACAGAGCGAGACCCTATCTCAAAAAGTAATAATAATAATGATAATATTGAAAAAAGCAGATTGTAGAAGAATATATCCAGTATGATACCATTTTATAAAGTTCAAAGACAAGCAAAAACAAACGATATGTTATTTAGTAATACAAACATTCGTTTTAAACTTTAAAAAAAATAATAACAAGGCACTAGATAAAGAAATCCATATGGTGGTTATCTCTAGAGGTAGACAGGGGCATGGGCTTCAACCATTGTGCTGATGGTTCCTGTCTCAGGTTAAGTGGTAGGCTCATGGTGTTTTATTATTATGCTTCATAATTTGTCCCTTAATGTGTTATTTTGTATATATCAAATATTTCAAAATAAAATTTTTAAAAGAGCCCATAGATTTTTATAATTTCCAAGTTCAGAAAAAGTTTTTCACAGTAGTATTTATCATAGCTGAAAACTGAAACAACCTAGATGTCTAATACCTTTTTTATCTTGCCTTGTTCAAGAAAGGATTTCAGAAAGCCTTAAAAGTACATTCAGTGAGACAAATGTAAAAACTTGCTGAGAAATTAAGCTAAGTTAGAAGAAAGAGAAAGCTACTAGTTAAGATTAGTGTGAAAAACATAAGTCAATAAAGTCTCCTATTCTTGTTAGAGGTGGACCACGAACTTGACTCTAAGCTCTCCAGTGACCAGGATAAAAAGTGAAACACGATTCAAGGCAGTTAACACATTGACTGCCACGTTAGAAAAAAAACAATTTTTTCCCTGGGACCACGGTGTTTTATTACAACAAAATGATCCTTTCTAGCTTGTTATTTTTTATTATTTTCTGTATGTGAGTTATATGCAACACAATCCATATTTTTAGAATTAAATTGTCAATTGTAACAATAAGAACATCAACAAGTAAAATTTTCACAAACCAATTATAGGATTTTGCTTCACGAGGCCCTGGGCTCAAAACTAGCCTGAGTTAAATACAACTCACATAGTCAATGTGTAAAATAAGAACAAATCAACTTTTCTGATACTAAGATCAGAGAGAAATTTCTCCCCAGATTAGGTGTGTGGGCAAGTTATTTAACCTCTCTGCCTATGTTTTCTTGTCTGTAAAATAGAATAATAGTAGTACCTGTTAAATAGCATTGTGAGATTATCTAAGGTAAAATCCTAGGACAGCACCTGGCAAGTAAGCACGCAAATTACGTTACTGATTAGCCGTAATGAATGGCATGCTCAAGACTATCCTTACAGAAGTCAGTATTATGGAAGTAGGTATTGTGATAAATGTAGAAATACTCCTTGCCTCAGACAGGAAATCTTCCCAACAGCAGGACAGAAATGTGAATTTTCTGGTGTTTTGTCTGTATTCACTCAATACATATGATTGAGCTCTTCCTTTATGCCAGGTTTTCTGTTTGGCAGTTATGGCCAGGGTACAGGACTTATTAAGCTGGAATTCTGCTTCAACCACTTCTAAGTAGTTTATTCTTAAAACCATTGTACTGTGTTGAATAATAAATACTGCATTTACTTTTTCCACTCTTCAAATGTGATAGTAGTATTCTGTAAGCAAAGATTGGGTGAAAGCAATTATGAAAAAAAAGATAAGTAATAGTAATTTAACTTAGTTAATACTAAGAACAAAATAATCAATTGAGGCTTTTAGGTGATGTGATGTCATGGTGATAAAATATTAATTGCTGCATTTATTGAATGCTGACTAGGCATCAAACTCTGTGCTAATTTCTTTACATATATTATCCTGCTTAATTCTTACAACAACACTTTGAGGTTGCAAATATTATGTCTTTTTTTTTTTTTTTTTTTTGAGACAGAATCTCACTTTATTGCCCAGGCTAGAGTGAGTGCCGTGGCGTCAGCCTAGCTCACAGCAACCTCAAACTCCTGGGCTCAAGCAATCCTGCTCCCTCAGCCTCCCAAGTAGCTGGGACTACAGGCATGTGCCACCATGCCCGGCTAATTTTTTCTATATATATTAGCTGGCCAATTAATTTCTTTCTATTTATAGTAGAGATGGGGTCTCGCTCTTGCTCAGGCTGGTCTCGAACTCCTGAGCTCAAATGATCCGCCCACCTCGGCCTCCCAGAGAGCTAGGATTACAGGCGTGAGCCACCGCGCCCGGCCATATTATGTCATTTTTTTGGTAAAGAGATTTCTAAGTGTTAGAGGAGATAAGCCACTTGCCTGACATCACAGCCAGCAAATATGGGTTCAAGCCAGAATTTGGACCCAGGCCTTGCTGATTCTAAAGCCCTTAGTCTTAGTCACCTCAATATATAACCTTCTGTGGAATGAAACCAAAACTTATTACACCTTGAAACCCTTTGCTCTGGATCAAAAATATTTTTCCCTGATACCCTCAATCAAATATATCCTGATTTTTATTATTCTATAATAAGTTCATTCATCAGTCTTATTATCTTCCTGTTTTGGGCTGTCAGAGTGGAAGGTTAACCTTTTCCTGGTCTGACTATACAATTGGTACTTGTATCATTTAGTTGATTGATTTGATCGCCAGCCTGAACTTTCTTAAAAGTTTTAAAATGGAAGGAATCTTTGGATTTGAAGTAGAAAACTCTTAACAGTTTAATCTGGTGATCTATAATCTCATGGCCCAAGACTTTTGCCCCTGCTGAGGGTACTAAACTATGTTGCCTCCATTCCAAATTATTGGCCTTCTTCCTCATCTTGCCAGTTAGTCAGAAGACACCCATATTAGTATTTGCAGTGAAAATGCCTCTTATATTTAAAGATCAATCCTGGCCTAGCAAGGACAAAAAAAAAAAGAAAAAATAATAATAAAGATCAAGAAAATTTGGGCTCCTGGCAATCTGGACTGAGGCTCTCTGGTGTCCTCTGCCAATTGCAGAAACATAGATTTCATTCATTCATTCATTATTTATTTATTTATTTTAGAGACAGGATATGAGCTATCTCCCAGGCTACAGTGCAGTGGTGCAATCATAGAGCAGTGCAGCCTCAAACTCCTGGCCTCTGTGATCCTTGCACCTCAGTCTCCCAAGTAGCTGAGATTACAGGCACGAGCCACTCACTGTGCCTGACTCAGAAACATAGATTTCAGTTCAAACTATGAAATGTGTTTGATGGGAATAACAGAGTTATTTTGAGACTCCTGATAGTTGCAGCAGTAGCACAGTTAAGATCTCAAAGCCACATACAATCAGTTTGAAAAACATAGATGTGTTCAGCTCAGAGGCTTGAGACCACAAATACAATCTAGTATTGTGCAGTTCAGAAACCAGAAAAAGCCTATCAAGAAACTTATCATTCTGAAATATTTGTATAAGGGGAGGATTTACTCTGGGGGATAGACAGAGTCTCCTGAAAGATAATTGTATGAAAGAAAATAAGGTTGAAGTTTACATCTGTTGGAATACATGAACCTCAAATGTCTTTAATAAATGAAGATATGCTTGCAAATACTGATTTCTTTTTCCTCTTACTATTTTTTCTAACCTTATTTTTAGCCTTTGTTCGTAATACATGTGTTCTTCTCTTCTCGGCTTCACATCTTCCTTAAGTCATTTCATCTGGGTATGTGTGGACCATCTGTCCTTCCAAAGGACAAGGGACAGGGGTGGGAACGAGAGGCACAGTGTGAACAGAAAGCCAGGAAAAATCTTGCAGGCAGTTTTTTGGCTCTTTTCTGGCCCCTAGTTGCCTGCCCTGCAGCCTCCTGGGGAACAACAGAGAGGCAACAGCTTGTATCCACTTGAGAAAGTGGCAATGGCTGCAGAAGGGAAAATACTGGGCTGTTAAGCCCTCATCCTACATACAGAAAACAATGCAGATGGTGGGTGATGTGCTAGAATGCATAATACCTTATGTGCCACGGAGATCAAATAGAATAGAATTTCTTAATTGTTGTTGAAGTGTAACTTAAGAGTTTCAAATAGAAGTGGGACATACGTTTGGCTATGTAAAATACAAGCCAGTGATTTGAATTGCTTCCAAATATACAATTAGAAGTTTTCTACATTGTGATAATTTTGTAATAACCCCTGTCTTTCCCCAAAGACCTTCCCATGACCTTGGGGATTGATTGCATGCATATGGCACTCCAGGAGTACACCCACAAGATTGTCCAGGCTTAAGATAAGATACAGGTTAAGTATCACTTATCCAAAATGCTTGGGACCAGATGTTTTTCGGATTTTGGGTTGTTTTGGATTTTGGAAAACTTGCATTATACTTCTTGGTCGAGCATTCCTAATCCAAAATCCAAAATGTTCCAGTGATGGGTTATTTTGAAGTCTAATTGGAAGGGGAAAACAGATTTTAAAAAAAAATGTTCCAATGAGCATTTCCTTTAAGCATGATCTTTGGGCATCATGTTAGTGCTGAAAAAGTTTTGGACTTTGGAGCATTTCAGATTTTGGATTTTTGGAGTAGGTATGCTCAACCTGTACACACTTGACCCCAGAGCCACATGATGTCTAGCTATTGCCCTTGAAAATTTAACCCTAAGGAAGGTCCTTGAAATACTACCTTCAAAGCTCTCTAGCCTTAGCATGGAAGATGTTCAGTTAATAAATTTTGAATGAATAGAACATTAGTTCAAATCTGTTTCCAATTAGCAGTTTTGTGTGTAAAGAGAAACAGCTGTCCTTGGCCCCCTCCAGCCATGTTCAAGACCTCAGAAATAAGGCAGTCTTGCCTCAGAAGAGCCTAAAAACCTGAATGGAGAGGTGCTGCCCAAAATCAAATTACAGAGCTAAAGTAGTGAACTTGAAGTGGCCCATACTATGTGGACAAGCTCAATTTTATGGTTTTTAAGCCCTTTCAGGTTCCAATCACTCAAAAATAATAATAATAGAACTCATTACCAAAAGACAAGTCTGAGTTTTCAAAGAACATTAGTAAAGATGCTAATCTGAGCACTGTAATTGTTACTTGGCGATCTCCACTGGAAATTTTCTCTACTGTCTGAAACATAACAGAAGTGTGGCTTTGTGTCCCTATGAAGAACAGAGAATAAAGGCCTCTCATAAGCCTTGAGCAAGCTACAGCTGCTGCTGGTGTTACGAACAAGAAACATTTCAGTCCGGGCACGGTGGCTCACGCCTGTAATCCTAGCACTCTGGGAGGCCGAGGCGGGTGGATTGCTCGAGGTCAGGAGTTCGAAACCAGCCTGAGCAAGAGCGAGACCCCCGTCTCTACCATAAATAGAAAGAAATTAATTGGCCAACTAATAAATATAGAAAAAATTAGCTGGGCATGGTGGCGCATGCCTGTAGTCCCAGCTACTCGGGAGGCTGAGGCAGCAGGATTGCTTGAGCCCAGGAGTGTGAGGTTGCTGTGAGCTAGGCTAACGCCACGGCACTCACTCTAGCCTGCGCAACGAAGTGAGACTCTGTCTCAAAAAAAAAAAAAAATAAGAAACATTTCAATCACAAATCTATCTTGTGAGATTGGAGCTGAAAACTCATCTAATTCAAACATATGGGATTGCCCCACAGCTGTGAAATCTTCCAGATAAAGATAAGTTAAAGCCTGGCCTGAAGAGCAGGTACCACAGCTTTGTTTCAGTTGCCTGGAGGAAGCCCATAGATGAACTTTTGCCCAGGTATCAGATTTCACTAAAAATCTGATGTAAACATTATAAAAGGTATGCCCACTTAGAACATTCTGTCAGTCCTCCATTTTATTTCAGGATAGTAAATTGAGCCATAAATTAAACTTAAATTGAATCCTGAAAACTTATGGTATTGTCAAAACTTAATCAGCTGTATAGAAGTGATGGTATGATAAACATGAAATATTGAGTGGTTGAATTGAAAAAGAGGCTTCACTTAATATTGATGATGTTGATGTCTTTGGAAATAGTTTTGCTTTTCACTTAAATATGACTAAGCCTCATGCCTGTATAAGATTATTAAAAACAGCATAGTGCTGTCCTGCAGGATGCATATGTACTGCTGCTTAGAAGTAGGGAACGGTATGATGTTTAGAGATAGTCTTTGGGCCCAAGCAGGGCTGAGTTTGAATCCCAACTCTGTCACATGTAGCTACACATTGCCTCAGTTTTTTCATCTACAAAGTGGAGCTTTTCCGTAGGGCTGTTACAGTGATTAAATGAAAGAATATATGGGTGTACCTGGCCCATAGTATGTGCTCAGTAAATGGTTGCTATTATTAAAATATAGTTCTTATATCTTGCTCATTGACACAGTCTCACCAGCGAGGAAACGAATTAAGATGTATATCAACTTACCAAGCTAACTGAGAAAATGAGAACTGAAAGAGAATTCACTCTTGACTTTCTTATTTTGTGTCTCATATGTAAGTCTAATCTCCCTACTAGATTTAGGTGAGGTCCCTAAGGACAGAAACTGAATTTTCTCCTCCTGTCTTGTACCCCACAATGACAAACACGGTGTTAAACAACTAATAGACATTCAGGAAATGCTTGTTGGCGTGACCTTACTTAGCAACATCTTGTGTCTATGTATACCCCTTTTAAGA
This sequence comes from Mirza zaza, assembly GCA_008750895.1. Lineage (NCBI taxonomy): Eukaryota > Metazoa > Chordata > Mammalia > Primates > Cheirogaleidae > Mirza > Mirza zaza. The sequence continues at coordinate 15,225 of VSMD01125997.1, read as the reverse complement.
GAACAGAATTATGTATGCCCTGCCATGTAGAAATCTGAAATTTTCTGGTAACTTATTTTCTAATAAAAGGAGAAATTTTATCATCTTCAAATGGTTTTGCTTCATAATGGTTACGGGGCTTATCTTTAGCCATTTTATTAGTTATAAATTTATAAGTATTAACATTACAGCTGAGACTGAGATAACTTTCTTGTCTCCATTTTTAAGTGAAAATCTTAATTTTTGATGTCACTTAGATTAGCTTGGGGTCCTTTATACTTAACCTTTCCATCTGCATATTTAAATATATTTAGTGATTTTTCTAGCTTTGTGGTGAACAAGTCTAATGCAGGCATCCTATACTCTGTGCATTTTTTTTCCCAAGCTCTATTGATGCCCTGACATTTGATTATCATTTTAGGGAAAACTTGAAAATACATTACTCTTCTGTGAAATCTTTAAAAGTGTGAGTGTATAACAATATTAAGTACAGATTGAAGAACTGATATGACTTTATATATGCATAGTTGATCAAATTTATAATTAGCTTTTAAGTCTTCTCTGAGGAGCAAGAACATGGATGATCCAGAGAGCACTTTTTACAAATAATGATGTGAATTTGTATGGAGCTTTAAAATTGTTTCTATTTCCACAAGGATATTCATGATCTGTGAGGTTGTGAGATGCTATAGCAGTTCTGTTTTATACGTGAGGAAACTGAGGCCCAGAATAGTTGGGTGACTTTCCTAAAGCCACAGTGAGTGGCAGATCTGGGATAAGAACCTATTAATAGATCTGTTTCTTAGTCATTTTTTCAGATCTTTTTGAGAATTGTAGCTCAAAAACAAAATCCCAGCCATCAGCTCTTTTCTGCTATCTAAAAGAGTTGATACTCAATGTTCCACATCAAAATACTTTGATATTGACTCCAAGAACCCTCTGTTTCCCTCCCAGTTTGAACGCCATGACCCTGTGGATGGGAGAATTACTGAGAGGCAATTCGGTGGCATGCTGCTGGCCTACAGTGGAGTGCAGTCCAAGAAGTTGACCGCCATGCAGAAGCAGCTCAAGAAGCACTTCAAAGAAGGAAAGGTAGGTAGCTTTGGCTAGAGGAAGAAAAGAAATCATAGGAATGTATGGTTATTGCAAAGGTGCTAACATGAGATGAGAGTATGTCATGAACCAAGGATCACAACTAGATAAGCTCTGGTACCTGAGATCCAAAGGGAGGAAAGAAATGAGCAATGGGTGAGGAAAAGGAGAGAGTCCAGAATAACCCCAGGTTTCTCGTTCAGGAAAAGGGTGTCCACAAACTGAGATTGAGAATTTTAAAGGAGAGACTAGTTTAGATGGGAAGAGAAAGAGTTCATTGTGGCCATCTGAGTCATTAGGTAAATTTGGGAATCATCAACACACTATGTTAGAGTTAAAACCATGAAAGTAGATGAGACTGCCCAAGGGTGTTATTATAGAATAGAACTGTGGGCCAAGGAGAAAACCATTGAAACACTACCATTTAAGCAGCTTGGGAAGGAAATCTTCCCAAGATGGAAGAAGAGGAGGCTGTAGACAGAGAGAAATCATGTACGTAAAACTCTAAGGCAGTATATTAGTCTGCTTGGCCTGCTGTAGCAAAATATTACTACCACAGACTGAGTGGTTATAACAAGAGAGATTTATTTTCTCACAGTTCTGGAGACTCGAAGTCTATGATCACAGTGCCAGTCAATTTGGTTTCTAATGATGGCTCTTTTCCTGCCTTGGAGGAAGACACCTTTTTGATATGTCCTCACATGGACTTTCCTCAGTGTGTATGCATGGAGAGAGAGAGAGATCTGATGTTTTTTCTTATAAGAACACTAATTCTATCAGATTAGGGCCCTACCCTTGTGACCTCATTTGACTTTGTTATTTCCTCTAAGGCCCCATCTCCAAACACAACCACACTGGGCACACTGTGGGGTTAGGGCTTCAACACATGCATGGACAGCAGGGGGTGGGTGACAAATATTTAGTCTATAACAGGCAGGAAAGACAAACCTGGCATGTGTGAAGAACTGAAAGGGGACTCGTGGTTAGAGCATACTGAGCAAGGAGGAAAATGGGCTGAGATGAGGTCAGAGAGGGAGATGAGGAACAGAACATTGCAGGACCTTATAAGTATAGAAGGAGTTTGGAGTTTATTCAGAGTGCAGTAGGAAGCTATGAAAGTGTGTGAACAGTGAATCAACATGGTTATATATATGTTTAAAGAGATAACCCTGGCTGTTTTATGGAAAATAATTTGGAAGGAGGCAAGCATAGAAGCAAAAAGACTGATAATAAAGCTATTGGAGAATTTAGGAAGGGATGATTTAGAGTGTTTTGAGCACCATTAAGATTGGAGACCACGGATTTGTGGCAACGCTATTCAACACTGCTCTCTGATACCATTCAAAACCAGCCGTTGTTACTGTGAGAAAAGGGCAAGTGGTAAAACTGAGTCAGTATCTGGGGGTGAGGTGGACAAACTGAAGGAGAGGTCAGGCCTCTAGAAGATCTTGCACACACACGCAGACACACAGCAGTGCTAGAACTAGAACCCAGACTTCTCATTCTCAGCCTAATAACCTTCCCACTGGACAATGACTACCATCTGGCCATGACCAGGAATCTGCCTTGGTACTAAAAATGTTCCATGAGAGATTGCCAAGGGAGTGTGGCATGGTGGACATGAAGCTAGAAGACTTGAGATCAAGTCCTGCTTCAGGTTTCCATGTTTATTAAACAAATCATTGGCCTTATGATTTCAGAGGCTTGTCCTAGATTCTAGCTATAAGGGGCCTTCTACCTTTAAAGACTCAATAATGGAAAATAACAAATAGGATTGCTAGTGCCTGTCCCAGTTTTCTTAATTAGTCATTGTGCAAAGAATCTTACATGAATAGCATTGCCCCTAGTGGGTGGAAAGCCGTTTTATTAGCCAGACTTTTTCCACTTTGTCTTGGATGTTGAAAAGTTGAAAGGACCTCTGAACTAGGCTGTGGGCTGCAAATGAGGGCAGGCTGGGTTCTAAGAGAAAGTGTCAGTTTCTCTAACTCAGCCCAGCCTTTTCCCACAGCAGGTGTTCTCTTGGCTGTGGGGAGAACTCATCGTTAATGGAAAGTGACAGAGAGAAATATTTCTTTCCCAGAGAGCACTTCTACACTACCCAGGAGCCAGATGATACCTGTTGGATGTTGTAATTTCAGAAAATTGATTACAGCTGGGTGCGGTGGCTCACACCTGTAATCCTAGCACTCTGGGAGGCCAGGGAGGCAGGTGGATTGCTCAAGGTCAGGAGTTCAAAACCATCCTGAGCAAGAGCGAGACCCCATCTCTACTATAAATAGAAAGAAATTAATTGGCCAACTAAACATATATATATAAAAAAAAAAAAATTAGCCGGGCATGGTGGTGCATGCCTGTAGTCCCAGCTACTTGGGAGGCTGAGGCAGGAGGATCACTTGAACCCAGGAGTTTGAGATTGCTGTGAGCTAAGCTGACACTACAACACTCTAGCCCAGGCAACAAAAGTGAGACTCTGTCTCAAAAAAAAAAAAAAAAGAAAGAAAGAAAGAAAATTGATTACAAATATATGGGTGGATTTTTTTAGTCCCCATGCTGGAAATATAGTGTTTGCATTCAGAAACGGTCCTTTATTTTGACCAAACATATAGGTTGGTTTAGACATTGATTTGACCTTAAGTTAATTGTCTGTCATGATAGACTAATTCATATTTTATTATAAATATATATTTAAAAGCAATAAATTGGATGTTAGAGGTATCTCCCTTGAAGGAATATTTTAGCTTTAGACAGACGTTGATTTAGGACCTGAAGACCTTGTAAAAGAGCTCTGAAGTGAAAGGACAAATTTTGTCAGATGATGAAATTCTGGGGTGCTAAATTACTTCAGGCCAAGAATTTCTAGCCTGCCTTAGCCAAGAGATTAGGATTGATTGTTCTCTCATGTTGATTAAATAGTTTGTGGACACAGCAATTAACTAAAATGAGAGTTAATGAGGCCAGGCATGGTGGCTCACACCTGTAATTCTAGCACTCTGGGAGGCTGAGGCGAGGCAGGAGGATTGCTTGAGGTCAGGGTTCGAGACCAGCCTGAGCAAGAGCAAGACCAAGACCCCACTCCCACCCCACCCCCATCTCTACTAAAAATGGAAAATATAGCCAGGCAACTAAAAAATAGAAAAAGTTAGCGAGGCATGGTGGTATGCGCCTATAGTCCCAGCTACTTGGGAGGCTGAGGCAGGAGGATCGCTTGAGACCAGGAATTTGAGGTTGCTATGAGCTAGGCTGATGCCACGGCACTCTAGTCTGGGCAACAGAGCAAGACTCTGTCTCCAAAAAAAAAAAAGTTAATGAAGGGCCTGTGCTCCTAAGGTGACCAGTCTGTCTCTTTAGGACCACTTCCTATTAAAGGGGAATCACCATCTGCTTTCTAATTGCTGCTTTTATTCCACTTCAGATTTATTTACATGAAAATGTACGTTTTCATTTGGCTCACAGTAATCAGTTTCTGTGTGGGGTTCTATATCACGATATCAAACCAGACCTAAAAGATTGAAGGTTCTAGAGGTGATATTAAATAAATTTTTGCATATAACTTAATGACTGTGCAATGCTTCACAGCCATTTTTCTCTTTCTGGCTAATAGCTGTGTTAGATATTGTGCCTAAGAGAATATAGAGACAGAGAGAGAAATTAATGACTTACTCAGAGCCTGAACTAAGATCTAAGGCTTCTTATTTCAGATCTTATCTTCTCTATAGCAAAGGACTGTTTCTCCTCACCATACTCTTCCCCTAAAATAGTACTTCTCTACAATAGGATCACTTGGGAAATTTTTAAGAAATGTGGTTATGGGACCCTCTTCAAACCAATTAAATCAGAAGCTCAGTGGGCAGGTCCAGGCATCAGTGTTTCTTAAAGGCTCCCCAGGTGATTCTAATGTGCAGCTAGGCTTGTGAGCCTCTGCTTTAGAGAAGCCATACTCCATCAGTGTCACTAGCTGCTTCATCCCTGAGTAATAGCTTGAAGAATCAGGGAACCTGCCATGCCTGGGAAAAATTATTCTACTGATGCTCTAAGCAACCACCACATATTTATTTATCAAAGAGTTTTCTGAGACTTCGTAAACATAATTTACAGTGGTAATCCTCTATGTTTATGAGTACAGAAGCTGCTAACTTTTATAATTTCTTGATTTAAGGATGAAATTGAAAATTACAATTCAGTTCAATGGCAGACATTGCTATGTGCAAGACATTAAGCCAGGTGCTGTGAGAAAGATGAAAGATAAAGACCATCCCTTATCCTTAAGAGCTACACTACCCAGTAGGTAGCGGATACCTGCTGGAAATTGTAATTTCAGAAAATTGATTACAGATATATGGATTTTTTTTAGTCCCCATGCTGGAAGCGTTTGCATTCGGAAACGCTCCTTTATTGTGACCATATAGGTTGATTCAGACATTGATTTGACCTTAAGTTAATTATCTATCATGATAGGCTAATTCACATTTTATTATAAATTTATATTTAAATGCAATAAATAGGGTGTTAAGAAAACAAACCAAAAAAGTCTGTAATCGTCTAGTAAGAGAAAAATATTTATGCAAAGAACTGTATAATTTCATGTTCAATATTTATAGAACACCCACTATGTGCCAAGCATTCTTCTAAAGATTGGGAATACAGTAGTGAGCAAAACAGTCTCTGCCTCATAGAACTTAACATTCCCAGTGGAAGGAAATAGATTTAAAATAAGTATAGTACAAGACAACCCACTCGACTTTTATCCTCTGAAGAGGAGTGCCTTCCTCATCTTTGCATGTCTTCTGCATGGTGAGTGTCTCATAGGCAAATGTTTGTCAGTTGCAAAGATCAATGTGTTGAGTACTCCAGGTACTCAGAAAGGTACGAGATCTTTTTGAAGCACTGATAAGGAAGATGAGAGCCAACTGAAGAGACTGAGTAAGATTTCTTGGTGGAGGTCAATTGGAATTTGGCCTTAAAGGCACAGTTAGGATTATGACAAGCAGAGATTGTAAAGTTATTTGCTTTTGCTAAGTGTTCCCTATCATAGCCCTATCCGCAACAGCCTTCCTATGCATATCATTGCTTATTAATACTGCTACTGGCCATTAATCAAGGTTAGTTCTTATCAAGCATTTCTAATAAAATTATTATATGACTAACTTTTTATATTATCTATGCATAATATACATGTGAGCTCTCCTTATTCATTTATTCACAGATATTTGAGAATTTAATCATATTAGTCATCCATGGAATATCAGATTCTAGAAACATTGCTAGCATAGCCCTTGAAAAACTCATTAACTCCAATTATTAGGTGCCCACCAAAGTCACTATGTAGTATATAGCACATGAAATATGGCCATAAAACTAGACAGACTAGAAGCCTTTTTCTTTAAATGACTAATTAGTTTTGAAAGCTGTACTTCCCCCAAAGGAGTACTAAACTGTGAATTACTAATAAGAGATTTACTTTTATGAGTTTTTCCCCATATCATTTTCCTGTTTTTTCCCCACAATGAGTTTCATATACCTCAACCTTTTCCCTCTTTCCTATCCCTCACATACCAGAGAAGGCAGTCTATTTCAGAGCTTAATAAAATAGATGCTTACTGATAGTTCTGTAGTAATGAGCCTGCCGACTTACTGAAGACTTCTACCTACCAATTACTGAGTATCTTCTGTGTACTAGACATTTTATATGTCTTCTTCCATGTTATCACAACAATCCTGTGTGATAGATACAATTCTCATTTTTCAGATGAAATATAGTCTTCTGAGCTTTAGTTATTTACCTGAGATCACCCACTGTTTTAAGAAGTGGATGATCTCTTAAGAGATTCAAAGCCAGGACTATCTTATTCCGAAGTCTATAATCTTTTCACTAATCATCCTATTTGTTGCCACTTCTCATTTTCCATGACTCGAATAAGCATAGGTTATGGGGAAACAGAAACCAGTGTTGCCAGCCTCCAGCCTAAGCTTCTTAGGAAGAGAGCTAGAAAGGTAAGTTATGGAAGCAGATGGTAGAGGACCTTAAATCCCAGGATAAGAAGTTTGGGGGTTTATCCACTTGACAGTGGGAAATCACTGACATTTTGCGAGCAGGAGGGATAAAGATATGAAGAAAGTAATATTTCAGGAAGATTAGATACCTATAGAAATGTAAGTAACAGAAAGTGGTATAATTTCCCCCGCTGCCAGGCAGCAGTTGAAGAGAAGTCTGGAGTTTGCAATAGGAAGGTACTTTATAATTAGAGCAGGCCAGGCCTAGTAATACCTCTGAAAGGTACCCAAGAAATGGTAACAGTGACCATGTGCAGGGCAGGAGACTGGAAGACAGGGTTCAGAAAGAATTGCTTTGTACTATGTAACATTTTGTACCATATTCATATAGTACCTGATATAAAAAATATCAATTAAAATAAAGAAACTAAGCAGGAGATTGAGCAGAGAATAGATAAGATTGGTGAGAGGCATAGCATATAAGGAAGATGAAAGGAGACTTTTTTCTTTTCAGTAGGCCATAGAGGGAACTTGGGCAGTTGGATTGGTTCCTGGCAAATGGATTTGCCATGATTGATTACAAGACAGGGCAAGGGAATCGTCCATCATGGTGTGCTTGCACTCATTCACGGCCTGTCAGCACTAGATATTGGCTTTACAGGTGACTCTAGAGGAAGCCAAATTTTCCTTTTCTCATCTATTCCAACTCCTTTGTATTTTTTAAAACAACTTTTTTGAAGTATAATTTATTTACCATAAAAGTCACCCATTTTAAGTATACAACTCAGTGATTTTTAGTAAATTTACAGAGTTATGCAATCATCACTGCCATCCAGTTTTAGAACATTTCCATCACCCTAAAAAGACCCTTTATGTTAGTTTTCAGTCAATTCTCATTTCTGCCCTTCCCTAGCACTAGGCAGCCATAAATTGCCTTTCTGTCTCTATACACTTGCCTTTTCTGAACATGTTATATAAATGCAATCATATAATAATATAGTGTTTTGTGTCTGGCTGCTTCTACCTAGCATACTGTTTTTCAGATTTATCCATGTTAAAGCTACATTAATACTTTATTACTTTTGATTGCCAAATATTAAGCAGTTTTTCATTGTTTGGATATACATTTTGTTTGTACACTTACCAGTTGGTGGACATTTAGATTGTTTCCAGTTTTGGCTATTATGAATAACACTGCTATGAACATTTGCATACAGGTTTTTAGTGAACTGATGATGTTTTTCTTTCTCTTGAAAATTCCCAGGAATGAAATAGCTGAGTTGTATGCTGAATTTATATTTAAAGTTTTAAGAAACTGCACAACTATTTTCCAAAGTAGCTGACCCATTTTACATCTCCGCATGAATGTATGAGAGTTCCAGTTTCTCCATACCTACACCAACACTTGTTATTGACTCCCTTTTTTATTACAGTTATTCTAATAGGTAGGCAGTGGAGTATCATCGTGGTTTTAATTTGTATTTCCCTAATGACTAATGATGCTGAACATTATTTCATGCAATTATTAGCCATTCATATATCTTGTTTGGTAAAATGTCCATTCAAATCTTTTTTAAAATCAGGTGATGGTTTTTCTCATTATTGAATCATAAAAGTTCTTTATATAATTCTGGAAACAACTCATTTATGATTTTCACCAAGCCTGTGATTTGTCTATTCTCTCAGTATTTTGAAGCACAAAATATTGTAATTTTGATGAAGTCTAACTTACCAGTTTTTTCTTTTATGGATTGTGCTTTGGGTATCATCTCATAACTCTTAACCTACTCTTAAGTCATGAAGATTTTTCTCCTGTTTACTTCTAAAAGTTTTATCAACTGCAAAAAAGAAGGCAAGATGGCTGACTGAAGACATCACTAACCAGACCATTCTGGAGGAAAGGAGGGTTTCAGATAAAGGAGAGGGAATAAAGGACACAGCTCAGGTGTAGGTCAGAGGAATAACTACTGGAGCCTACCAGAGACCTCACGGAGGAAAATTGCAAAGCAGAGAAGGAAGAGGAAAAAGGGAAAAAAGATACCAGTGAGGATCTAAACCCAGAGAGACTCAGACCCCAGTGAAGGGGTAAGGGGCAGATCCCTTTCTCCTTCCCACAATCCTTTGGTGATCAGCAGGCTACTAAGTTACTTGGAAGCTTTTCCAGCCTAACAAGTCCAAGTACTGCAGCAATCACAGAACTGTGGGGAGAACTTGTGTGATCCCAGAGCTTAGACATTCTGTACAGGATTCCCCTCCAACCAGAATGACCTAAGAGGCCAGAGAGCCAGCTGGCTCTCAGATTCTTATCCTCCCCTACCTCTCCTCCCCACCACTGAAACCTGGAGAGCAGTTTGAGCCGAGAATTTGGCAAGCTGCCACCTCTCCCTCTGGAGCGTCCTCCAGTATTACGTTTCCACAGAGAGTGGGGCCCATACCTTTCCCCTTGAGGACCTGCAGTGGACCCTGGGTGCCCAATCTGGGAGCTCCCTGCCCACCAGCATTTCTTAGAGATGCATGCCAGTGGGTCACACACGTAGGCCAGATCGTATGCTCCCAGGACCCAAATGGGTTGCTAGGGGACACGGCGGCAAGGGGACGATTTGAAAGCTGGACTTGAGAGTTGAGGGGGCCCACGTGGGCGGAACTAACTGGAGAACACTATGGAGGTCCCACACGTGGTGATCTGGGGGAGCACCCGTCACCCCCACAGGAAAGCTGTACTGGTGGACTAGGGTGGCTACTCTGATGGGGAAGATCCCAGCCCATGGCACGTTCAGGCACCTGTTTGCAACTGGGCACTGGAGGGCAGGGGTAACGCAAGAGAGATGGAACTCACTCCTAGAGCCAGTCAGAGAATTTCAGCCCCTTCCGCATGAGCAGCCTTCCCAGTTAGGAGAGCCTGCCTTGACCCTCCTCCCAGCACCATTCCCTAGTGGCCAGCAAAATAACCTTGGAGCCCTCCCAAGGCTCGAAGCTGCACTGTCAGTCTAGGCAGGGTGGGGAATGCAAGAGGGGTGGAGCTCACTCCCAACAGCTCCCAGTTGGGGGATTGCAGCCCCTTCCTGGTGAACAGCCTTCCCAGTTAGGAAAGCCTGCCTTGACCCTCCTCACAGAGCCATTCCTGAGAGACAGGCAAAATGACCTTGGAGTCCTGCTGAGGCTTTGCAAAGCCTTTCAGGCTCACTCAACCTAACCATGCCCAGCCTTGTTCTTCCACCCTTCTCTGCTATGGTGGAGAACAAGAAACTCCCTGGAAGCTACAGTGCCTGGGGCATTCAAGTACTCCTCCTGAAGGACTAGAGCTTATTGCATACACAAAAGAACATCTCTGCATTTGGCTCTTTCCTGCAAGCATCATCAACCACTGACAAGGAGAACAACTTTTTTTTTTTGGATACAATTTGACCTTCAATTTTTTTTTTTTATTTCAGAATATTACAGGGGTATAAATGCTTTGGTCACATAAATTGCCTTTGCACCACCAGAGTCAAAGCTACAAGCATGCCCATCCCTCAGACAGTGCACACCACACCCATTAGGTGTGAACTTACCCATCCCCTTCTCCCCACTTCCACCTGCACAATCCCTGATGAATATTAGTTCCATATGTGCACATAAGTGTTGTTCGATTGATACCAATTTAATGGTGAGTACATGTGATGTTTGTTTTCCATTCTTGTGGTACTTCACTTAGAAGAATGAGCTCCAGCTCCATCCAGATAAAAAAAAAGAGGTATTAGTCCCAGGGAGAACAACTCTATAGCTCATTACAGCATCTACAACTCAATCAAACAGGGCATGGCTAATTCTTACTCAAAAGCATCACCCATCTCAAAGATTAAGCCGGGGGTCCCAATACAATTTGCGCTGCTGTGAAGAGGTGAAGAGAGCAGGATAGAAGCAACCCAAGGGGACACTGCTTTTTAGGAGAGAAACAAAAGTTACAGGGAGCTTAATCTGTGAGGGGTCTCCCTCTTCCACCATAGACCACAGGGCTGATCAGGAAGCTGCTCAGAGTCTGTGCAGAGACATTCCACTGGAGAGCAGGTGCAGCAGAAATCTGGTGCCTGCCAATCCCAGGTTTGTGCAACCAACACCATCCTGATTGCTCTGGCACACACAGCCAGGTCTTCTCGGGACCCAGCCTTCCAGTAGCAGCCTTTGCATCACACCCACCAGGCCAGGGAGGGAACAGACACTCCCCTATGTCATGCCCTGTGGCGAGGTGCCAAGCACTCCTCCTCCTTGGTGTGGGAGCTAAACAGAGGAAGAGGTCCAGATACTGTTCCAGACACTGTTCCACCCACAGACACCACTTGAGAAGCCTTGGGCAACTGCTTCAGTGAGTCCTAGGTGTAGAGGGGAACTTCGGCCAACTAGCAGCCCCAGCCTGCATACACAGACCATGGGCCACTGAGAAAAATCCCTGCCTGCATGATCGGCAGTCCCCACGCTGGTGGAAAAGCCCCCCATATGTACAGCTTTGGCCCCAAAATCCCTAGAGCCAACTCTGAAGCTCTCATTGTGCCCAAGTCTGAGGCTCTGCCACTATAACTCCAGGGCCACAGCTGGGCCTGTGACTCCACTCCTGAGACTCCAGAGAACCTCCTGAAGTCCAACACTTCACTCAGGACCCCCCTGCCAGCCCTGAGCAGCTGTCACCCCTGGACTTGGATTGAGGGAGTCCCCAGCAAAAGAAAACAGGTACCCTGCAATCCTGTTAACCCAAATATCAGAGAAGAGAAGCCAGATGAGAAGAAACCAGCAAAACAACCCTGGCAATGTGAAAAAACTAAATAGTTCGACACCCCCAAGAGAACACAATGGAACCTCAATAGTAGACTCCACCCACAAAAAATTGCCAAAATGACAGAAATGGAATTCAGAATATGGATGGTAAATAAGATGAATGGAATTGAAGAGAAAGTTAAAAACCAACAAAAGGAAGCCAAAAAATATTTCAGGAAATCAGTGAAAAACTGAAAAAGTCACTAGAGAGCTAAACAACTTAAGAAAGGATATAATAAAACTTAAAGAAATGAAAGACTCATTTAGGGAATTTCAAAACACAGCAAAAAGTTTTAACAGCAGGCTAAACCAAGGAGAAGAAAGAATCTCAAAGCTTGTCAAGAAGACAAGGCTCTTGAGATAACCCAATCATTCGAAGAAGCAGAGAAGAATATTGAAAAGTGTGAGCAATCACTGAGAGAGATTTGGTACTATATGAAGCAAACTAACATTTGAATTATAGATATCCCTGAGGGAGAATAAAAGCTAAAAGCATAGAAAACCTACTTGAGGAAATTATTAAGAAAGATTTCCCCAGTATTGTCAGAAATTCAGAATCAAATTCAGATACAAGATAGACATCAAACACCAGGAAGATTCATAGCAAATAGCTCATCTCCAAGACACATAGTAATCAACCTGGCCAAAGTCAAAATGAAGGAGAAAATTCTGCAAACAGCAAGATGAAAGCATCAATTAACCTACAAAGGAAAACCCATCAGGCTAACTGCAGACTTCTCAGCAGAAACCCTACAAGCCAGAAAAGATTGGGGCCTCATCATCAATCAACTTAAACAGAACAAATGCCAGCCTAGAATTTTATATCCTGCAAAACTAAGTTTCACAATCAATGGAGAAATTAAGTCTTTCCTAGACAAGCAAACACAGAGGGAATTTGCCATGACCAGACCTGCCCTGCACAAAATACTCAGAGTAGCATTATACATAAATCAGCAAAACAGACACCTAACAGTGTAAAATCACCTTTAAAAACCCCCAAACCTCTATTATAAAACAATAAAACAAGAGGTAAAACAAAGCAATAAGGGAGTACCTAACAGAATGAACAGACTAATATCCCACATATCGATGCTATCAATTAATGTGAATGGACTGGATGCTCCTCTCAAAAGACATAGGCTGGCTGAATGGATGAAAAACACAACCCAAGTGTCTGCTGTCTTCAGTAAACATCTAAACCACAAGGACACACACAGAGCCCAGATATAAAACCAACTGTGACAAAGCAGACAATATACACTGGGGAGAAGAAGCCCTATTCAATAAATGGTGCTAGGAAAATTGGATCACCATATGCAGAAGAATGAAACAGGACCTTACCTCTCACCACTCACAAAAAGTAATTCCAGATGAATAAAAGACTTAAATCTAAGGCATGAAACCATAAGAATTCTAGAGGAAAATTTAGGAAAAACTCTTCTAGATATTAGCCTACACAAAAAATTTATGACTAAGATCTCAAGGGCAATCATGTCAACAAAATGAATAAATGGGATTCAAAAACAAAAGTGAATAAATAGGATTTGATTAAACAAAAAGCTTCTGCACAGCTATGAAAACAAGCAACCGAGTAAATAGATAGCTACGAGTGGGAGAAAATACTTGCAAGCTACATATCTGATAAAGGGTTAATATCCAGAATTTACAAAGAGCTCAAACAAATCAGCAAAAAAAAAAAAAAAAAACAGCCCTATTAAAAAGTGGGCAAAAGACATGAACAGAAGCTTCTCAAAAGAAGAAAGACAAGTGGCCAATAAACATGAAAAAATGCTCAGTGTCACCAATCATCGGGAAAATGCAAATTAAAATCACAATGAGATATCACCTTTTTCCAGTTAAAATGGCTTTTATTTAAAAGTCCAGAAACAATAGATGTTGGTGTGGATGCAGAGAGAAAGTAACACTTATACACTGTTGGTGGGACTGCAAATTAGTACAACCCTTATGGAAAACAGTGTGGAGATTCCTCAGACAACTAAAAGTAGACCTACTATTCAATCTAGCAATCCCACTATTGGGTATCTACCCAAAGGAAAAGAAGACTTTTCATCAAGAAGACACCTGCACTGGAATGTTTATTGGAGCACAATTCAGAATTCCACAAGTCGTGGAATCAACCCAAGTGCCCATCAATTCATGAGTGGATTAATAAAATGTGGTATATGTATATCATGGAGTACTACTCAGCCATAAAAAAAAGTTGAAATAATACCTTTGCAACAAACTAGATGGAACTGGAGGACATTCTTCTAAGTGAAGTACCTCAAGAATGGAGAAACAGACACCTGTACTTATTATTAAATTGGAACTAACCAATGAGCGAACACACATGTACAGAGAGAGGTAAAACTCAGTGGAAATCAAGCAGAGGGGGGAAAAAGGTGGGGGAGGGGCAAAAACCTATCTAATGGGTACAGTAAACACTGTTTGGGTTACAAACAATAATTATATGGATTACAAAAGCAATCCATATAACCTAAAACATTTGTACCCCCTTTATATTTTGAAATTAAATTAAAACAAAATGTGCTGTTTGCTTGCTTAACAACTTCCTAATGTTAAATTCATTTTTAAACAACCTAAAGAAATGTCTCTACTGTTCACAAACTACCATTAATCTTTTTTAATCACATAGAGCCCAGTTTTATATAAGACCACCTTTCCAAAGGTACATAACCAATTTGTTGAAAATTGGTCACAGGATAAGATAACTCATCCATTTTCTCCCCATTGTAGGTCAAGAAAATCCCTTTAATACCAACCCCAAGAGTAAGATAGTTCTTTTTGACTACTATGTGTGCAGTTCAAGTCACCGGCCAGTAAATTGTACATAAGCTATAGCCTTCTGATCTGAACAACTCACCTTAAAATAAGCATATCCTTTCACTTTCAATTTTTTACCAGCCACAAAGCTCATGTTATAGTCTCACTCTAGCTTTGTCCCAATAGCCTTCTGGATTTTTTTACACAAGTAGTTAGCAAGAAATAAGAATTTTGTGACTGCCGGGCGCGGTGGCTCATGCCTGTAATCCTAGCACTCTGGGAGGCCGAGGCGGGCGGATCGCTCAAGGTCAGGAGTTCAAAACCAGCCTGAGCGAGACCCCATCTCTACTATAAAAATAGAAAGAAATTAATTGGCCAACTAATATATATATAAAAAAAAAATTAGCCGGGCATGGTGGCGCATGCCTGTAGTCCCAGCTACTCGGGAGGCTGAGGCAGCAGGATTGCTCGAGCTCAGGAGTTTGAGGTTGCTGTGAGCTAGGCTGACGCCACGGCACTCACTCTAGCCTGGGCAACAAAGCGAAACTCTGTCTCAAAAAAAAAAAAAAAAAAAATGTGTTGAATAAATGG
>VSMD01125995.1:0-29489 GCA_008750895.1 Mirza zaza | reverse complement strand
CTGAGCAAGAACGAGACCCCATCTCTACTATAAATAGAAAGAAATTAATTGGCCAACTAATATATATACAAAAAATTAGCCGGGCATGGTAGCACATGCCTGTAGTCCCAGCTACTCGGGAGGCTGAGGCAGGAGGATTGCTTGAGCCCAGGAGTTTGAGGTTGCTGTGAGCTAGGCTGACGCCACGGCACTCACTCTAGCCGGGCAATAAAGTGAGACTCTGTCTCAAAAAAAAAAAAAAAAACATTGCTTTTGTCATGCTTGAGTCAGGGTTATAACTGTGCCTGTCACCCAAGTAGTGTTCATTGTATCTGTTAGGTAGGTTTTCGTCCATCCCCTCCTCCCATTCCCCCCACCCCGGACTCATTTTCATTGATTTATACTTCCCTCTATGCACATGTGTGCTCATTGGTTAGTTCCAATTTAATAGTGAGTACATGTGGTGTTTGTTTTTCCATTCTTTACATACTTCATTTAGCATAATGGTCTCCAATAAAAAAAATCTTGAAGGATACATGGCTGTATGTTTTTCATTTAATATTAAAATATTGGCATTCTGATTTAATTCATCAATCTCATTAAACTTGATTGAGTCTCTCCTCACAGATGATATCTATAGATATCTATTATCAGTAGAGTAGCAAAATGAGCAATCTGCATTAAATCTTTGACTTTTCAACTATGGTATGACAACTTAGTTGGCCATATCTGTTACCGATCTACATCACTGAACACCTTCAGTTAAATTTGTACTGGGGCCATACATGAATTTATATGAATTAGACTAAACTATAAATTATTTGATGACAAATTATATATCATTTTTTTCATTAATGTATACCCACCTGTGGTATAGTGTCTGTTGCTTAATAGACACTCAATACATGTTGTGGAATAGACAAATTAATTAATTTACATAAGTATTCATCAGTTTGCATTTGTTTTAGGTGTAAATTTACACAAGTTGTCTAAGAAGCTTGAGTCATAAAATTTTAACTTAGTGTAATTTATTATAGAGACACATTGCTTTATTTGTAAAAAAAAAAAAAAAGAAAAAGTTCTCTCATGTAAGAGTTATATCACCCAATAAAACTCATCCTCATCATTTCAGCATATGCATTTATTATCACAAGCCTTCTCACAGATGTGTTGGTTCAATGAAAGAATAGTGACAAATTTTATCATTCAATAACATTACACCATAGACTGGAAAATCTCGTGATACTGTTCTGTTTCCACTGTCAACAATTCCCTGCACTCCCATTGTTCTTTTGTGACTGGCTTTGTTATTTCAGGGAACAGGCAATCAAAGGCTAGTTCCCCAACATATATCCTATGGTAGTAAATCTTTGTTTAAAATGTCATTCATAGGTTTGAAATATTTTTTCCCCTGGCTCTTTAAATATGTTGCTCAATTCTTAATGTTTCCAATGAACTTTCACCTGGCAATTGTAGTGAGGATGACATAAAAAATTGCTGATTATTTCATTTTTTAAAAATTATCTTATTTCCTTTACTAACCCCAGGTTTATCAGATATCATAAATGCAGTGCCAGAAAATATCCAGGTTTTATGTGAACTGCGCAAAACTAAAAGTCTTGTTTTGACTCGTATAGAATTTGTTTCCAAAAACTTAGTTTGAAAATTCCTAGGCCAACCATGTGGAAAATATAATTACATTTGAAACCTTACTCTAATGCTGCTTTTCAAATTCATTACTGACAATTGTGTTACAACAGGGTTTTTCTACTATTTATGAAATTTCATGCTGTTAGATTTCAATATACACAGATTTGTGCACATCATATTGAAAGTCAATAATATTCAGCACAATCCAAGTTTTCAAGGAAAATAAAAAGTTAATAAGGTAGAGACAAGATTGTCCATAAATTCCTTCATATGTATATTAATCTTTATAGCAGTCATTATAAATAATAATCTCAGTGGTAAAAACAAGTTCATTTTTTAATACATAGTACTGTTTTATTATTACCTTCCCCCATTCTGTACTAAAACATTGCCAGCTTGATATTTTGGGGAGCAATACATTTGAAATATTTTATGTTTATACTGTAAACCCCTTCTTCAGAACAGGAGGGAAGAGGGAAAGTAGACCCTGGAGGGGTAAGAATTGAAGTACTGCATGTGTCCCTTCCATCCTCTGATATACAGTGCTCTTTTCTGGTATGAATTACTGTTTGTTTTTGGCATTCACATAAACTAGAAGTACATGAATAAAAGAGGTAGTTACAGGAATACAGTACATTACTGAACTTTATGAAAGTCTACCTGAATTCTCATATGTTAGGGTCAATATTAGATGTTTGGCAAGCACATTGACATCTTGCTTCAATGTCAACAGGTATTATAGTTTGGCCTGGCGCAGTGGCTCACGCCTGTAATCCTAGCACTCTGGGAGGCTGAGACGGGCAGATGGCTCAAGGTCAGGAGTTCAAAACCAGCCTGAGCAAGAGCGAGACCCCGTCTCTACTGTAAATAGAAAGAAATTAATCGGCCAACTAATATATATATATAATTAGCCGGGTGTGGTGGTGCATGCCTGTAGTCCAAGCTACTTGGGAGGCTGAGTAGGATCACTTTAGCCCAGGAGTCTGAGGTTGCTGTGAGCTAGGCTGACGCCACGGCACTCACTCTAGCCTGGGCAACAAAGTGAGACTCTGTCTCAAAAAACAAACAAACAAACAAAAAAGAAACACAGGCATTATAGTTTGAAAATTTTTCTTTATGTCTACCCTAAACCTCTCACAAGTAAACATTTTTCTTCCTATTCTGCCATGAGAGGAAATAATAACTTGTCTATTCTGCTACCATTAAAATAATTAAAGATTATGTCATATTACCTTTCAGTACCTCTTTGGATCAACTGATTTAAATTCTTACAATCTCTCTTCTTATACAGTTTTTTTTATTGATTTTGACTTTACATTTGTTGTTTGCTTAATATCCGTACAGTCTCTGAATTATAATAGCACATATATTCTGAATATGATAATATATCTCTTCTCAAGGAAAGATATTTTTCTCTATTATGAACTCATTTAGGCATATAAATCTGTTTTAGTTTTTCTAAAAATTTAGATAAGAAGATAAATGTAACTTTTAAACAGAGACGTTGCATAGTCTTATCTCTGTTTTCCTAGTCTCTTAATATTTATAACTATTGTTAGAAATTTACTAACTTTACTATTTATTTACTTTTTATTTCCTCTCAATAAAAATTATTTGATAAATTTGACTAAATTCACCCACTTCATTGAATAACTAACGCTTCAAATTTAGATAACGTTTTATCTGTTAAGTAAAGTAGAAACACCAAGTACACCTCTTATATTATCCTGGATATAGCTGTAGCCCATTCTACTAAGTGAAGTATCACAAGAATGGAAAAACAAGCATCATACGTAATTATAATCCAATTGGTATTAATTGATTAAGACTTATGTGCACATATACTAGTAGCATTCATTGGCTTTTGGATAGGTGGGAGTGGGTATGAGGGGATGGGTATATTCACACCTAATGGGTGCAGTGCACACCATCTGGAGAATGGACATGCTTGAATTCTGACTTGGGTGGGGCAAAAACAATATACATAACCTAAACATTAATATCCCCATAATGTACTGAAATAAAAGATTTTTAAAAAAATAAACACAGGTTTTTCATAGATGAATGTGTTTGATCTTCATGGCCTTTGGTAATTTAAAAATGGAGAGGCTGATTACTTAACCCCAAAGCCACATTAAAAAATAATGAATAAATTATATGGTATATAGACTAATGAAAGAAGCTCTAAAGAAAAAAAAATTCTACCTGATGCTGATTAGAAAACATCCATTGAAGAAGTTATGACATTATATCCTGACAGATGGGTAACATTTTGATGAATACAAAATAGAGTTAGGAAATATTTTAGGTTAAAAACATTGGCTTGATTGAAGTTGTGGTAATGAGAAAGTTTGAAACATGCTCAGGATAGCATGTAGATTTATTTCATTAGACCATCCCTTCATGGGAAAATCTAGGGTAAATTTATGAAGTATTGGTTGGGAAAAATCTAGAAAGACACATAGTTGCTTGTGTACTTAATGATATTAATAAGTAGAAGCTATCTTCTGGAGAGGCTACATTTAAGTTTGAATGGAATAGAGTGCTGAATCAAATTAGTAGAAGTTTATGGTGGGTTCTGGATTGTGAGAGTATGGGCATTCATGGTAAATATTTGCAAAGTCTGAAATAGATTATAGAGCAATAGCTACTCTTTTGTACTAAGTTGTGCAATGTCTTATTACTTTTCATAATAACTTTACAAGGTAAGTATTAGGATAACCATTTACCAGTTGAGAAAACTGAGGCTTGGTGAGACTGAGTTATATTTTGCGAATCACAAAGCTTTTAAGTAGAGGAGCTCATATTTGAATATGGACTTATATGATTCTTTCGGGTTTGAATATTATTCTGGGGGCTGACCCATGAACATAGAGAGCTACTAAAGATTTCTTAGCAGGAGATTAATGTATATAAAATGGTGTTTAGGAAATAGTAAACTTGTTATAATATGGTGGGCCAATTTAAGAGGCCAAGGAACTTAAATCCAGGGGGTATACTTAGGAGATTATTGTAGTATACTAAATGCGAGAAAATAAGGTTCTAACTAGTGTGCAAGCAGAATATGAAACTGAATATAAACTGATTAAATTGTGTGAAATGTTTGCACACAGAAATAAGGAATGGGAGAGAACATGAAAAATATTCAAAATGTGGGAATTTGTGGGTTTTCTTTCCTTCCTTTAAAAAGAGTTATTAATTTTGTTTTTATTGCCTAGGATTGATTTTGCTATAAAGGGTCTCCTCTGGTTCCATACGAAGCATAAAATTATTTTTTTTCTATATGTGAAAAATGATGATGGTATTTTGATAGGGATTGCATTGACTCTGTAGGTCACTTTGGGTAATATAGACATTTTAACAATGTTGATTCTGCCGACCCATGATCATGATATATTCTTCCATCTGTTTACATCCTCTGCTATTTCCTAAAATAGGAGGTATCATTTTAACAGACTTCAAACTATACTATAAGGGTATAGTTATTAAAACAGCTTTGTATTCGCACAAGAACAGGGACATTGACCAGTAGAACAGAACAGAGAACCCAGATATAAAACCATCCTAATATAGCCAACTAATCTTTGACAAAGCAGACAAAAACATACACTGGGGAAAAGAATCCCTATTCAATAAATGGTGCTGGGAAAACTGGATAGCCACATGTAGAAGACTGAAACAAGACTCACGCCTTTCACCTCTCACAAAAATCAACTCACACTTGGTAACAGACTTGAACCTTAGGTGTGAAACTATTAGAATTCTAGAGGAAAATGTTGGAAATACTTTTCTAGACATTGGCCTAGGCATAGAATTTATGAAGAAGACCCCAAAGGCAATCACAGCAGCAACAAAAATAAATAAATGGGACCTGATCAAATTAAAAAGCTCTGCACAGCCAAAGAAATTCAAGAGAGCAAACAGACAACCCACAGAATGGCAGAAAATTTTCACAAGATACACATCTGATAAAGGGCTGATAACTAGAATCTATTTAGAACTCAGGAATCAGCCAGAAAAAATCAAACAACCCCATAAAAAAATGGTCAAAGGACGT
The DNA here is from genome assembly GCA_008750895.1 of Mirza zaza. Lineage (NCBI taxonomy): Eukaryota > Metazoa > Chordata > Mammalia > Primates > Cheirogaleidae > Mirza > Mirza zaza. The sequence continues at coordinate 23,803 of VSMD01125995.1, read as the reverse complement.
GAACAGAAACTTTTCAAAAGAAGACAGAATAATGGCCAACGAACATATGAAAAAATGCTCAACATCTCTAATCAGCAGGGAAATGCAAATCAAAACCACAATGAGATATCCTTAACTCCAGTGAGAATTGCCTTTATTAAAAAGTTCCCAAACAACAAATGCTGGCGTGGATGTGGAGAGATAGGACCACTCCTACACTGCTGGTGGGACTACAAACTAGTTCAACCTCTGTAGAAAGCAGTATGGCGATACCTTAAAGTGATACAAGTAGATCTACCATTTGATCCAGCAATTCCACTACTGGGCATCTACCCAAAAGATCAAAAGTCACTTTATGAAAAAGACACCTGCACTCGAATGTTTATAGCAGAACAATTCACAATTGCAAAGGTGTGGAAACAACACAAGTGCCCATCAATTCATGAGTGAATTAATAAAATGTGGTGTATGTATACCATGGAGTACTACTCAGCCTTAAGAAACAATGGTGATATAGCACCTCTTTTATATTCCTGGCTAGAGCTGGAACCCATTCTACTAAGTGAAGTAACTCAAGAATGGGAAAACAAGCACCACATGTACTCACCAGCAAATTGATATTAACAGATCAACACCTCAGTGGACATATAGGAATAACAATTATCAGGTGTCAGGCAGGTGGGAGTGGGGAGGAGGGGATGGGTATATACAAACACAATGAGTAAGATGTGCAACATTTGGGGGATGGACATGCTTGAAGCTCTTACTCGAGTGGGGAGGGGGGCATGGGCAATATACATAACCTTAACACTTGCACCCCCATAATAAGCTAAAAAAATAAATAAAAAGAGTTGTTAAATTTGGTGTAATGTTTTATAATATATTGTTAACAATCTAGTTTTGGTTGAGTGAATCAATAGTAGTATGTTAGTGCCAATCAAGTTAGTGCTGTCTTAGTCTGTACTGATAGATAGAAGGTGTTTACATCAAAAAATGATTAGTAAAACCAGAAATGTTAACCTTATAAAGATATAGATTTAAAAACCAATGGGAGTCATGAGAGTTGAATTCAACCTCCAGAGTGGGAGAAAATATTTGCAAACTATACATATGATAAAGGGCTAATATCTAGATTCTGCAAATTACTCAAATGAATCAACACGAAATAAACAACCTCATTAAAAAGTGGGCAAAAGACATGAACAGATGTTTTTCAACAGAAGATAAACATATGGTCAACAAACATGAAAAACTCCTCAATGTCACTAATCATCAGGGAAATGCAAATTAAAACCACAATGAGATAACACCTTACTCCTGCTTGAATGGCTTTCATTAAAAAGTTCAAAAACAATAGATGTTGGCATGGATGAAGAAAGAAAGGAACACTTATTTATACACTGTTGACGGGAATGCAAATTGATATCACCTCTATGGAAAATAGTATGGGGATTCCTCAAAGAACTAAAAGTAGACCTACCATTCGATCCAATAATCCCACTACTGGGTGTCTTCCCAAAGGAAAAAAAAAAAAAAAGACATTCTATAATAAAGACATCTGCACTTGAATGTTTATTTCAGCACAATTCATAATTGCAAATATGTGGAATAAACCTAACCACCCACCAATTTATAAGTGGATTAACAAAATGTGGTATATGCATACCATGGAGTATACTGAGCCATAAGAAAGAATGAATTAATTTGGTATATGCTCGCAATGGAATACTACTCAATTCTAAGAAATGACAGTGAACTAGAACCATTTATGCTATTCTGGATTAAGCTTAAACCCATTATCCAAAGTGAGGCAACACAAGATCAAGAAAATGGGCTCCACATCTACTCGCCATCAAATTGGTACTGACTGATTAAAACTATGGTGTTCAAATGGTGATAGTGCTCACCAGGGTTTGGGAGAGGTGGAGATACACATTTTAGGATTGTGGCGAGCATTGTGTGTGGGGGGAGAGAATACCTCTAACCCTTGGTAGGGAGAGGTAAAGATACACAATGTAACCCAAAGGTCAAAAAAAGAAAAAAAAAATCTTTTATCGAGTGGTGGGCAGATGGGAGGGAGGAGGAGGAGAAGGATATATACTTACAAAATAGGTGTGATGCGCACCACCTGGGGGTAGGACACGCTTGATGTTTTGGTAAGGCGGGGGGGCGAGGGAAGGAATGGCAGGGGTGATATATATAATCCTAACAATATTCGTACCCCCATAATATGATAAAATAAAAAAAAAGAATGAATTAATGTCCTTTGCAGCAATTTGGAAGGAATTGGAGACCACTGTCCTAAGCAAAGTATCACAGTAATGGAAAACAAACACCACATATACTCTCTAATAAATTGGAACTAACTGATAGGGACCCATATGCACAGAGGGAAGTAAAAATAATTGGAAATTAGGCAGTAGGGAATGGGAGAGGGCAGGATCAAAAGCCTACCTAACAGATTCAATGAACACTATTTGGGTGATGGGCATATTTATAACTATGTGTCAAGACATGTAACAAAAGCATTTGTAGTCCCTTAATATTCTGAAATTAATAAAATAAATAAAAATAAAAAGGTAAAAAAATTGATTTTTTGTGATGCAAACAGTACTACCATAAGTATGAAGAAACACACAAAATTAGAGAATATATTTGCAAAACATGTTTCATACCAGACTTGTTTCATAATACACTAAGAAATCTTAAAACTTAATAATATAAAGATTAATAACTCAATTTAAACATGAACAAAAAGTTTTAAAAGACCTTTCTCTCAGGAGGTACACAAATAGCCAATAAGAATATGAAAACAAGTTCAACATTATTATCTATCACAAAATGCAATTAAAATCACCAGGAGATACTACTTTACACTCAGTTGGATGTCTAAAATAGAAAATACAGACAAGTGTTGGCAAAAATGTTAAAAAATTAAAACTCTCCTACAATATTGGTGAGATTCTAAATGGCACAGCTACTTTAAAAACAGTCTAGCAGTTTCTCAAAAAGTTAAGCATAGAATTACAAGATGATCCACCAATTCCATTTCTAGGTACATGACCAGAAGAACTGAAAAATGTATGTCCATAATAAACGCGTACACAAATGTTCATGGCAACACTATTTATAGCAGTCAAAATGTAGAAATAACTCAAATATCTATCAGGTGAAGAATGGATAAATAAAATGTAGTATAACCATACAATGGAATATTAAAGAATGAGGTACTAATATATGGTAAAACATAAATGAAACATGAAAACATGCTAATTGAAAAAAGACATACACAAAAGCCTGTATATTGTGTAGTATATTAATATTAAATGTACTTAATGTGCAAATTTATAGGGACAGAAGATAAATTAATGATTAGCCAGATCTGGGGAGAGGAGTTAATAAGAAAGTAACTGCTGTGTTTCTTTTTGAAGATGATGAAAATATTCCAAGATTAGATAGCAGTTATGGTTGTACAGCTGTATGAATATAGTAAACACCATTGAATTGTGTATTTTTAAAAGAAGGATTTTTATGTTATGCCAATTACATCTGAAGAAAAGCTGTTAATTAAGTGAATAATTTTAAAAGAGATTATTTTATTATTTTTATGGAAATGACACATCCTCATGAAAGTTTGAGTAATTACAAAAAACTATACATGAATACCACCACATAGAATATGATTCTATATCTCTGTCTAAACACGGACATAGGGAAATAGAAATGGAGAGGTAGACAGCATAGTCAGAACTAAAGTTGCAAGAGTAGGATCAAAGTTCATGGTATTTTTAAAAGAAAATAAAAATTTTAAATTTTATTAGCACTTAATGATGAAAAAGTAAAACTGAAGGAATTCCTGAGCTATAGACATTTATAAATGAATAAATTTTGTATGACAGGTCATGGTGGCTTTCCTCAGTCAATGTCAAAAGTTTGCAAATGGGATTCTGTGGAAGTGATTATTGCGACATTGGGATAGAGGTAGTACTAGATGTGCTCTAATCAACATTTCAATTTTACGATATAGGATCTTATTCTAAAAGGAAAAAAAAATAATGGCTATCATGTTAATTTTTTTCAGTAAATGAACACAAAATGAAATGTTAAAAACAAAAACAGTTTTGGATAATTTCTTTACAATAGTTCGAACATACCAGTCCATGAATGACACTGAAATCAACAAGAAGAATTTTTTATATGTTTTTAGGAAGGACATTTCTCTATCTTCTTTTGAAAAAAAACTTATTTTCACGTATTTTTTCCACTTTTTGGCAGTGTTGTTTATTTCTTTCTTGTTGATTTGTCTGCATTCTTTGTAGATTCTGGATACTAGTCCTTTGTCAGATGTACAGTTTATGAATATTTTCTCCCATTTTGTAGGTTTTCTATTTACTTTATTGATTTTTTTTTTGCTGTGCTGAAGCTTTTTAATATAATTAAGTCGCATTTATTTATATTTTGAAAAACTTTTTGAGACAAAGTCCTGTCATCCTGGCTAGAGTGCAGTGGTATCATCATAGCTTACTGCTACCTCAAACTCCTGGGCTCAAGTGATCCTCCTGCCTCAGCCTCCTGAGTAGCTGGGACTATAGGTGCCCCCCACCATGCCTGGCTAATTTTTCTATTTTTTGTAGAGACAGGTTCTCACTCTTGCTTAGGCTGGTCTTGAACTCCTCACCTCATGCAATCCTCCCACCTCAGCCTCTCAAAGTGCTAGAATTACAGGCATGAGTCATCACGCCCAGCCACCCATTTACTTATTTTTGTTGTGCTATATTTGTCTTTGGGATCTTAGTCATAAATTCTTTACCTATACCAATGTCTACATTTTCTTCTAGAATTTTTATGGTTTCATGCCTTACATTTAATTCTTTTATTCATCTTGAATTATTTTTTGTATATTAGATTGAGTACAATGAATACTATTCTGGTGACAGGCACACCGAAAGCCCTGATTTATGCATTATACAAGGTGTCCATGCAACAAAAATATTTGTATTCCTTTAATATTTTGAAATAAATAAAATTCAAAAGCAAAGAAATCATCAGGAGGGTTTATTAAAATGAATATGTGAAGCTCCATCCTTAAGGCTTCTAATTTCAGTAGGTATGGAGTAAATCCCTGTAATATATATTTTCAAAAGTTCCCTAAGTGACCTCTAATGCATAACTGGGTCTGAGAACTATTATTTTAAAAGAATGAGTTTTTTAAAAGTTTACTTATGATTGTGCATGTTCTGAATTGGTCAATTATGCATTTTCAGTATTTTTTATTATTATTATTTATTTTAGAGTCAGAATCTTGCTTTATTACCTAGGTTGGAGTGCAGTGGCCTAATCATAGCTCAGCATAACCTTTAATTCCTGGGCTCAAGTGACCCTCCTGCCTTGGCCTCCATAGTAGCTGGGACTATAGGTACATAACACCACACCCAGTTAATTTAGTGTTTTTTAGAGATCGGGTCTCCCTATTTTGCCCAAGCTGGTCTCAAACTCCTGGCTTCAAATGATCCTTCCACTTTGGCTTCCCAAAATGCTGTGCTCAGTCCATTCAGGATTTCATGGTAATTAGCATGTCATACATCCCAAGTAACTGTTAACACTTCAAATACTTAATCCTGGACAAAGATAAAGCAATACTTTAATATAAGGACAAAGCTCCCAAATCACTGCTAAGACACAATATTTTAAGTAGTCTCAGTAATTCCATTTTGAAAAACAATTATGTGCTTCAGTATTCTTTATCTTTTAAAACATTTTATTGAGAAAGAACAAATTTGTGGGTTTGGGAAATTCCAGAATTGAGGATAAGATTATTTTAGATTATATATCTTCTATGAATGTAGAGATTTTCACATGTTCTACAAAAATTTGCATTGTTCTCTCATAATTTGTGAACAGTCACTAATTTTAAAATTACTCTTTAAATTTAAATTGATTTAAAAGAGTAATTTAAATTATTCTTTAAAAATTACTCCTAGATAAAGTAAGTTAATGCCACTTTTCAGAAACACAATAATAACAGCTCTTGTAGGCATACAAAACATATCAGACAATCATAAGTTTTGGTTGAAAATTTTTATGTCAAGATTTATATTACACACAAAGTAAGAGTTACAGTGTATCTCATTTAGGAAGCAGATGAGAGGCTGCTGAAGATTCTACAAATTAAATATGTTTTTAAGGTCTATAAAATTGTGAACATAAAAGTTATGAACAAATATACATTATTTTATATTATGGTTGATTATTATATGTCTGTATTCCCCATAAGATTATAGGATCTTTGAAGACCAGGAATGTCTTTCTTAAGGTTATAATAGCTATTACCATAAAATATAAATGCATAGCACAGGAATTTTTATGTATTTTCATAAAAGGAAATGTTTGAAATTTAATTGCCATAATATCTCTAGCATAATATTGAGGGTCAGCCTAGCTCTGCAGAGAAAACAATGACTGATGATCAAAGTCATAGACAGAATGCAACTCAGAATTCGAAAGTTTTGTGGGTTTTTCAGCACAATGATGACTTTTTATAACATAATGATTCTTAAAGCTCCTTATGTTCAATGACTCTCTTCTGTACTTCACTTTAGCCACCCACACAAGCCCATACTTTTATACCCACATTACTCAGAAATATTTTTCTCCACGATCTCAAGTTCTGAAATTTCCTCTTTGTACCTCACATACATATCTGTGTTTCCCTACTCTCACTAAGATTTATTTGGCTCACATATTGATTAAATATTAATATTTAGTCTCCTCACAATTTTCCCAGTTGATGTTTGACCAACTGACTTCACATGAATATGACCAATTATTTCAGTGGTTCTCTTGCTAGCATCCTCCTGATCTTTTATTGTCTGTGACATGCCATTTCTCAACCCTGAGTGTGAATTATCTGTCTGCTTTCTCAGTTCCCACTTCTGAACTGTGAGGCATTACTATAGAAATCCATAAAACTGTGCTAATTGGATCCACTGCAACTTCACGTTGTCTAACCTCAGCTGAAATGTCCCTGTTGCTTGGAAATCCTTCTATATATCAGTGTTGACTCCTTATTACATTTAACAAAGCATCGGTTTAAAAAATTTCTGCTATTGAAGTCCCCAAACTCACCATCACATTTTAACTTTTACCAGATTCCTCTCTTTACTGATAAGATCAAACAACATTATAGAATTTCATTTATCTGTACCTAATATTTATGGTTTTACCATCTTTTCTTATATTAAAGTAATATGTATACTCTTCAGCTAAAACTCTTACTGATATCTTCATTATATACTTTCTCTCTTATGTTCTTTGGAACTTTTCTATAATGCTTATTTTTTTTCCTTTATATCTTAAATCTCACTTCACTCAAGCCTAGTTTTCAATTTGAGAACATGTTCTATCTCATCTATTCCAATAATATCTTTCCTAGATATATCCAAATTTCTCAAATGGTGAGTTTATGCTGTCTCTCCTCATGGCCAACTCACACCTTAATTCCTTTGCAGAGCTGTCTCTAGTCCTTGCCAGCTAGACTCTTGAGCTCTGTTATTTGGGCAGGTTTCTTTAAGGCCTGACTTGTGAGAAGAATCAAATATAAAAACAAAAGTAGCTATACTTATCAAGATATTTAGACAGACATGCACAGGGACTAACATAATGAAGGGATCATATCCCTTTTTTATTTCTCCAAAAAGGTTAAAAACAAAACAGAGGATATATCTACATAAGACATAAAGTATTTATCAAATGTTCAGGTTTATAAAAAAATCTAGTAAACTAATTTGTTTATGCCTTAAAATCCTTACAGATACACTATTCCCTGAGAAATTCCTTCCTGTGTACATATAGTAATGTGCACATGACTCCTTCAGTTTTGAAATCCTTGACCCAAGAAATAATTACAAATATGACTCACGCTATTTACAAGACTGAATTCAGAAAATGTATCGCCACTCTCATATTACATTACTACAGATGTGTTAGTATTTCTATATTCTTCCATTTTAGTGAGTCAGAATATAAATGGGAGTACAAAAAAAAGTGGAGAAAGTATTTTAAAATATCCAGGAAATAACAATCTTTACATCATAAAAGAGCTATTTTGAGTTTCATAAAAAAATCTTACTCCTATCAAAAAAAAAAAATGGTACAGAGAAAGAGCGAAAAAAGGAATGCTATGAACAAGTCATAATAGTTTTATGGATAGAGAGGGTATATATTACCAAAATAAAGAAGTAAGAGTTAGTTATAGAAATATATGTATGTTTAAATTGATAAATATTTATGTATATATACTTATTGGGATTTTTAGAGTAATTTCATATAATGTAGAAACAAAATATGTTCAGAAAAATTTAATATAATATCTTTTGAAAAGAATATTGTTTTGGCACACCAGCTTTGGGATACATGTTTTCAACTCCTTCTTTAGTGTGAACATTAATTACAATGAACCATTCACATGTTCTCAGGGCATTATTTACAAGGACTTTAATATAAATAATAATGGGAAAAGTGGGGGCAAGTGTGAAATAATGGATGATTGGCAAAACACTGAAAAATCCTTCCCTCTCTCTCTCTCCTAACTTTAATAGCTATCTTAGAATGATAGTTTGATTACCACCTGATGTTCTGTTAGTTCCAGTTAACACATTCAGTTAATGTGAGCAATTATAAAAGGGTATCAGAAGTTGTATCCGTATTTTTTTCCAAATGAATATATTTCCCTCAAATGAAAATAATAAAAATGTCAAATAGTATATAGAATATAAATAAGAAAGTTCAAACTACCTGCAATGCTACCACACAGAGATAACCACCATAAACATTCTATTCTGTTGTATGTATTTCTGGATTTTATTCTTTACACATATACATAATAACAACATTATCGAATGAATCATATTATCTATACTGCTATGTTTTATCTTGCTTTTATCACCTAAAAATATACTGTGGGGATCTATCTATGTAAAACATATTTATTCTTATCATTTTTCATGATACCATTTTAGTGGATATAGAGAATTTTACCAGATGATCATTCAATCATTTACTTAAACAATCCTTTTTTGATGATGATTTTGGTTGTTTCTGATTTATATCAAGTTGTAGTTTCATTTAAAACGTTTTATTTATACACACCTTTCATAAAATGAAAATCTGCACAGAATTCCAGTATTCAAAACCCATAATTATTAAGATGCTCTTGTTGAAGAAGGAAATGGGATCACAAGTGCCACTTATTCAGCATATTCCTCTATTCTCTTCCACTGCAAATGTCCCCTGAATGGGTTCCATGGAACCACTCAAGGTTTGTGTAGTGCTTAGGCACCTAGCATTTTGCATACCACTGTTATGAAACAGGCTGCACTTAATATCCTTGTGCATACATATATATGTACTTGCCTAGTTATTTTTATGAGATAAAATGCCTAGGATTAGAATTGCAGAATCAATGAATATGCAGAGTTTTAACTTTGATATAATTTATTAATTGTGCTCTAGAGAAATAGTGCAAAAATTTACACCCTTCCAAATACACAAATAGTATTTGTGTATATAAACATATCTAAACATAGAAAAGGTATAGTAAAAATATAGTATACAATTAAAAAATGGTACACCTGTATAGGGCACTTATCATGAACAGAGCTTGCAGGACTCAAAGTTGCTCTGAGTGAGTGAGTGAGTGGTAAGTGAATGTGAAGGCCTAGAACATTACTAAACATTATCGTAAACTTTATAAGCACTGTACACTTAGGCTACCCTAAACTTATAAAAATATAAAGTATTTGTGTTACCACATTACAATGGCTATGACATCACAATGTGATAGGAATTTTCCAGCGCCATTATAATCTTATGAGATCACCATCATATATGCAGTCTGTTGTTGACAAAGATGCAATTATGCAATGCATGACTGTATTTTGAAATTTTGTGTAGTCATATCTATCAATTCCTTATGGGATCTCCTTTTGGTATCTTCAGTTAAACATCACCACCCTTAAACAAAAATAAAATATTTACCTATACAATTTTTTATATTTGCGAATATATAGAAGGTAATCTATCTTCACAGGACAATTGCTGAGGACCTTTATAATTTAATGAAAAAATTGAGAGAAAAACAGAAAAATATTTTGTTGTAAATGAACTCAGTGACAATTGTCTTAAATATACACTACAGTATGGCATACACAGCATTTTGTTGTGGCTAATATACTAATAAAGTGTTTATCTTTCTTGGTTAATTATCCTTTACAAGCACTGGTCTCTAGCTGTTTGCAGTCTGGATATGTGTGATAAAATAGTCTCATCAAATGGCTATAGCATCTGAATTTTCTTAAAAGACAGAGTTAGGTTGGGAGAGGATACTAATTAATTTCATAGCACAGGCAGAATGACCATGTCACTAAAACTCCTGTGGGACATATATCAAATCAAAACTGTGATCCTAAATTGCCATTATTAGAAGTTTAGGCAGTTCTAGCACTTAGGAGATAGTTGAATGTCTTCAAAATCTTCCTTTCAGATTCTACCTGAGTATAGCACAGGTAAGCCTATCAGCAGGCAAGAAAATATAGTTTCCAAGTTTTAAATTCCTAATAAGTAATATATACAAAAGCGTATTTTTAATGAAAAGAAACCAATATACACATGTGCTATAATCATTCAAATGTGTAAAGGGCACATAGAGAATGTAAAAAAAAGAAATTCACTATAGCCATTGGGAAATGAACTATTTAAATTTTTAGGTTCTAATGAGGAAAAAAAAAAATAAGTTGATCTCAATCTCTGATGAATATGCTTTCTCTACTTTTCTCTCCTCAAACACATGTCTATTTTATTGTATTAAAAAATTCACACTATATCACCATTTTTATTAGGTAAAAATTCTATCACTATAATTATTTGGAGTTCACTGGCACCCAGATACTATTAGAGTTGAACAACTAAAAGGAAAAGGTGGGATTTCATATTGTTCTTAAAGATTGGGCTATATGTCAAAGCAGCTATGACTAAGTGTTTTTGATGGAACCATAACTGCACTTTGAAAGCAAGGATATTTTAGAATTGTAGGGGAGGAAGGATTCTCTAACTAGCTTTTTAGGCTAACTAATACATAGCAATAGGAATGTCAGTCAACAATGGGAGAAAAGAGCAAGGCAAATTGAATTTAATTTTTAGACAGGTTGAGTTGATGTAACAAAAGATCCAAATGAAAATGTCTTTTACCTAAAAGTAAGTGTAGCTATTTTACTGGAAATTGATGAAAGGGTTAGCAGTCATCTATGTAAAAGGTAAGAATTGAAACTGTAAGAATGATTACAATTTTCAATTGTGAGAAGTGAGCTAGAAGGAAGAATCAATTATCTCAAGAATAATGAAAAATAACCTCCCTTTAAAATTACTTATGATCTTACTTTTCTTCTGTATGTAAGCATTCAAACATAACCAATGACCCTCTACCTGCTATGCTATGACAGTGTTCGAATAATATGCATGATGTTGGAGAGTTTCCTTATTTTTTCTAGATTGTGCTTCATATTAGATTTTTGACAAACCAAAATAAAAAAAATTAAATTAAAAATAAGTCTGCTCAGGAGTTCTATTTCTTCCTGATTGACTCTTGGGAGGTTATGTGCTTCCAGGAATTTTTCCTATTCCTCTACGTTCTCAAGTTTAATGCATAGAGATTTTCATAGTATTAATGAGCAGCAAGACTGAATTAGTAATAAAAATATTCCAACAACAACAACAACAAAAAGCTCTGGAACACATGGATTCACAGTCAAATCTTACCAGGCCTACAAATAAGAGCTGGAATTCATACTACAGAAATTATTCCACAACATTGAGAAGGAGAGAATCCTCCTAAACTCATTCTGTGAAGCAAGTGCCATCCTGATACCAAAGCTGGGAAAGAACACAACAACAACAAAAAAGGAAATTACAGACCAGTATGCCTTATGAATATAGATGCAAAACTTATCAGTAAAATATGAGCAAACCAAATTCAGCAGCACATCAAAAAATAATCCACCATAAAAAAGTAGGCTTCATCCCAGGGATGCAAGGATGGTTCAACATATGTCAATCAATAAATGTGATTCACTACATAAACAGAAGCAAAAACAAAGACCAGATGACCGTATCAATACATACAGAAAAGGCATTCAACTAAATTCATCACCCTTTCATCATAAAAACCATAAATAAACTAGGGATATAAGGAAAAAAATCTCAAAATTATAAAAGCCATATATGATAAAAGCCAACATCATATTGAATGCAGAAAAGTTTAAAGCTTTCCCCCTAAGAACTGGAACAAGACAAAGGTTCCCACTCTCAGCACTTCAATTCAATATAGTGCTGGAAGTCCTAGCCAGAGCAATAAGGCAAGAGAAAGAAATTAAGGGTGTTCAAATCAGGAAAGCAGAGGCCAAATTATTACTTTTTGCTGATGATATGATCTTATGTCTAGAAAATCCCAAAGACTCTACAAAAGATTGCTAGAATGGATAAATAATTGCAAAAAGATTAAGGTTACAAAATCAATGTACACATATCAGTAGCATTGCTATACACCAATAACAGTCAAGATGAGAGTCACATTAAATACTCAATACAATTCAAAATGACTACAAAGAAAATTAAATACCTAGGAATATACTTAACCAAGAAGCTGAAATAGCTCTACAAAACTAACTATGAAAAACTGAGGAAGGAAATCACAGATGACATAAACAAATGGAAAAACATATCATGCTTAAGGCTTGGTAGAATCAACATTGTTAACATATCCATAATAACCAAAGTGATTTACAGATTCAATACAATCTCCATCAAAATAGCAAAGTCATAATTCACAAATCTTGAAAAATATCTTATAATTCATTTGGAACCAGAAAGAAGCCCCATTAGTCAAAGAAATCTTAGGCAAAAAGAACAGATCTGAAGGCATCATATGGCCAGATTTCAAACTGCATTAGAAGGTTATGACTACCCAAACAGCATGGTATTCGCACAAAAATAGAGACATAGACCATAGAACAGAACAGAGAACCCAGATATAAAACCATCCGTATACAGCCGAGTGATCGTGAACAGAGCAGACAAGAAAATACACTGAAGAAAAGAAACCCTATGCAATAAATGGTGCTGGGAAAATTGGATAGTCAAATGCAGAATGAAACAAGATACATATCTCATATCATACATATCAGAACTCACAGAAATTAACTCAAGATGAATAAAAGACTTAGATCTAAGGTATTAAGCCATGGGAGCTCTAGAAGACAATTCGGGAAAACTCTTCTAAATATCAGTCTACGCAAAGAAATTATGAAAAAGACCCCAATGACAATCACAGCAACAACAAAAATATATAAATGATACCTGATTAAATTAAAAGGCTTCTTCCTAACTGAGAAAATAATTAAGAGAAAATTAAGAGAAATAATTAACAGAAAATAGCCAACCTACAGAATGAAAGTATTTGCAAGCTATACCTCCAATAAAAGACTAATACCCAGAATCCATGAAAACTCAAGTAAATCAGCAAGCAAGAAAGAAAAAAAAAACATTACCAAGTGGGAAAAGGACATGAACAGAAGCTTTTTAAAAGAAGATAGACCAATGGCCAGTAAACATATAAAAAATACTCAATGGCACTAATCATCAGGAAAATGCAAATTAAAACCACAATGAGATATCACCTTACCACATTTAGAATAGCTTTTAGTAAAAAGCCCAAAAACAATAGATGCTGGCACTGATGCTGAGAGAAAGGAACACTTACACATTGTTGGTAGAACTGAAAATTAGCAAAATCCCTTGGAAAACAGTATGGAGACTCTTCAAAGAACTAAAAGTAGACCTATCTGTCTACCCAGCAAATCCTCTACTGGGTGTTTACCCAAAGGAAAATAAGTCATTTTATCAAAAATACACATGCACTTGAATTTTTATCACAGCATATTTCACAATTACAAAGATTTGGAAACAACCCAAGTGCCCATAAGTTCATGAGTGGACTAAGAAAATATGCTATATATATACCATTGAGTACTACTAAGCAGGGGGAGGTTTGAGGATGGGATGGGTGAAATCATGCCTAATGGTTACAATGTAAATTATCTGGGTGATTGGCTCTGACTCAAGTATTACAAGGTGTTCCATGTAACCGAAAACAGTTGTAGCCCTGTAATATTTTTAAATTTAAAAATATATATAAATTAGATTAATTTTTTAAAAAACAATATATGTCCATGCATTTTAAACTACCTTAGTCTAAGTTACTAGTAAGTATTTGAATACAATATCTCATATTTGACACTGATTAGTATAAGAAAAGCAGGTTAGTAAAAACAATTTTTTTGAATCTATTCTCATGGTTTGCTGGAAACTTTCAAATGTTGCTGAATAAGCATCCATTTCAGATTTGCTGACATTACATAGCCACTAAAATTATGTGAACGAGAAGTCCCTGGGGGCATACGTCCTTGCTCAAAAATATGCAGGAAATCCAATAGAGTAAAGGTTTACATTGTAGTAGATAACAATAGTGAAACATGGTAGGGATATAAAATGGTGTACAGTGGAGTTTTTTTTTTTTATTATTCCTTTCATCTTTCAAAAGAATAGTAAGATCTAATACTATCTAAGAGGTTTTCAAATGATACTCGGTTTTATATTATATAATCCTGTTTTGTTTTCCTGTGTTCAAAGGCTGCACTCTAATCCCCATAGATTAGTATCTTGCCCTCCATTCAAAGGATTCTATGAACACTCCTCTAGGAAATAAGTTAGTGAGATTATAGTTTTGAATCACAGTAGTTCACTATTGACATTTAGATTTAGCAAGTAATTTATTATAAACAAATACCTCAGCTTGAAATAATCTAGTATCAGTGGAAAGTTTATCTTGAGAAGGCAAGCATTTTACACTTCACAAAGCATTTTTGTGTTTGCTGAAGGGAACAGAAAGTAGATGCAATTTTCACTAGGACAAGTGGATTAAGTAGAGAAATCATAGTGAAAAGATTATTGCCATAAAAGTAGACTCTGTGTACTTTAAATTCTTCCAAGATTAAAATCATACATTTTTTATGGATTACATATCTTTCCACTGTGAAGCTAGGGATATTGCAAAAAATACCTTGGGAAAGGGAGCTGTGAGAATGCTGAGGCCTTGATTCCAGTACTCAGTTAATAGGGAACACCAGAAAAAATAGGCCCATTTTGAAATATAAATTAAAACCTTCTTTAAGAACCAGCTATTATCCAGAAGTAATAATAATAATAATAATATATGAAAAGAAACATCTATGTGGTGCCCAATATTCTCAAATAAGTACATAGTTTTTCATTTTAAACAGCTCCTTTCATTACACAAGGTAATTAATGCTTAAGATTTGCTAGAATAAATGGCTATTTTAGGAAATTAAAAAGAAGTTTTGCGATACATACAAAACACTTATAAATAACACACAAAACAAACTGCCACAGGACAATAATGAGATAGTTGCAATAAGTAAATGACATGTAATGAAAATCTAATTTCCTAGAATTGGAATCATATTTCTCTATGAAGAGATGTACTTTTGAAATGGGAGAATGAATACTTGGTAAAGTAAATTAGATATCAAAGGAATAGTTTAGAGGAAAAGTGGATCGTGTTAAAAAGCTTCTTTCTGAGTGGAAGTTATTTAAAAAGCTCCTTCTATTTAAATCAGTTAAACAGAAACTTTTATTTTTTGAGTGAGTCATGCAATTTAAGGGTCATTGGTGAATACCTCAAAAGAGAGTCAGTTAAGAGCATTGAAGAAATATTAATAGAAAACTTAAGAATGCAGCTCACATAGTATAAGGAACTTAGGGGAGAAATGGTGTCAAATGAGAACTTTAATAAAATTATGTTGCATAGTAATTTTTGCCAGTGTCTAATATGCTATCTCAAGGGGAAAAAAAGTTTATTTTTTCTTCCTTTGTAACTGCAGAATGTTTATTTTTATTTTATTTTAATTTTAGAGTATTGCAGGGATATAAATCTTTTGGTTAAATAAATTGCTTTTGTACCATTTCAGTCAAAGGTAGAAGTGTGTCCATCCCTCAGATAGTGTGCTTTGTACCCATTTGGTGTGAATTTACCCATCCTCTCCTCCCCCTCCCACCTGCTTGATTTACAATGAATGTTATTTCCATATGTGTACATAAGTATTAATGTATCAGTTCCAATTAAATGGTGAGTACATGTAGTGTTAGTTTTTTTCATTCTTGTGATATTTTACTTAGAAGAATAGTCTACAGTTGCATCCAGGTTAAGAAAAGAGGTGTTCACCATTTTTTATGGCTGAATAGTAGTCCGTGGTATACAATGCCACATTTTATTATCCACTCATGTATTGATGGACACTTGGGTTGTTTCCACATCTTTGTAATTGTGAATTGTGCTGCTATAAACATTCGAGTGTGGGTGTCTTTTTAAATAGAATGTCTTGTTTCTCTTTCGGTGAATACCCACTAGTGGGATTTCTGCATCAAATTGTAGTTCTACTTTTAGTTCTTTGAGGTTATCTCCATACTCATTTCCATAGAGGTTGCACTACTTTGAAGTCCCACTTGCAGTGTATGAGTGTTCTTATCTCTCCAAATCCACATCAACATTTGTTGTCTTGGGACTTTTTGATAAAGACCATTTTCACTGGAGTTAAGTGATAACTCATTGTGGTTTTGATTTGCATTTCCCTGATGATTAAAGATGTTGAGCAACTTTTCAGATGTTTGTTGGCAATTAGTCTATCTTCTTTTGAAAAGTTTCTGTTCATGATTTTTTCCACTTCTTAATGGGGTTGTTGATTTTTTTCTTGCTGATGTGTTTGAGTTCTTTATAAAGTCTGGTTATCAGCACTTTATCAGATTTATAGAAAGAAAATATTTTCTCCAATTCTGTGAGATGTCTATTTGCTCTAATGATTGTTTCCTTGGTTGTGAAGAAGTTTTTTAATTTGGTCAGGTGTCATTTATTTATTTTGTTGCAGCTGTCATTGTTTTGGTGGTCTTTTTCATAAATTATTTTCCTAAACTATTGTCTATAAGAGGTTTTCAAACATTTTCTTCCAGAATTCTTGTGGATTCAACCTTAGACTTAAATCTTTAATCCACAGTGCTTTGATTTTTGCAAGTGGTGAAAGAAGTGGTTCCTGATTGAATCTTTTGCATGTGGCTATCCAATTTTTTCAGCACCATTTGTAAAATAGAAATTCTTTTCCCCAGTGTATGTTTTTGTCTGCTTTGTCAAAGGTCAGATGGCAATATTAGGGTGGTTTTATATCTGGATTCTCTGTTCTGATCCATTGTCTATTTCTCTATTATTGTGCCATGCTGTTTTGGTTACTATAGCCTTGTAGTATAGCTGAAGTCTGCTAAGTTGATGCCTCCCAATTTATTCTTTTTGCTTAAGGTTGCATTGGCTATATGTGGTTTGCTCTGGTTCCATACAAAGCATAGACATATTTTTCTAGGTCTGCAAAAAATGATGTTGGTATTTTAATAGGGATTTCATTGAATCTGTAGATCACTTTGGGTAGTGTAGACATTTTAACAATGTTCATTCTGCCGATCCATGAAAATGGTATATTTTTCCATCTGTTTACATCCTATGCTATTTCCTTCCTCTGTGTTTCATAATTGTTCCTGTAGAGGTCTTTCACCACCTTATTGAAATATATTTCTAGGTATTATATTTTCTTTGCTACTATTGTGAAAAGTATTGAGTCCTTGATTTGGTTCTAAGCTTCACTGTTGGCATATATGAATGCTATTGATTTGTGTACATTGGTTTTGTAGCCTGAATTTATTTATTAATTCCAGTAGTCTCTTGGCAGAATCTTTCAGGTTTGCTAGATATAAGATCATACCATCAGGAATGAGTGATAGCTTACCCCTTCTGTTCCCATTTGGATTTTATTCTCTTTTCTGATTGCTCTGGCTAGGACTTCCTATGTTGAATAAAAGTTGTAATAGTGGATAACCTTCTCTGTTTCCAGTTTTAAGTGGAAATGCTTTTAATTTTTCTCTATTCATTATGATGTTGGCTGTGTGTTTGTCATCTATGGCTTTTATCATTTTTGAGTTAAATCCCTTTTGTCTACTTTGTTAAGCATTCTTATCATAAAAGGGTGCTGAATTCTGTCAAGTGCCTTTTTGATGTCTATTGAGAGGATCATATGGTCTTTGTTTTTACTTCTATTTATGTGGTGAATTCCATTTATAGATTTGGTATGTTGAAGCATCTCTGTACCTCTCAGATAAAGCCTACTTGGTTATGGTGTATTATTTTTGTGATGAGCAGCTGAATTTGATTTGCTAGGATTTTATTGAGAATTTTTTCATCTATATTCATAAGGAATATTGGTCTGTAGTTTTCTTTTTTTGTTGAGTCCTTTCCTGGCGTTTGTGTTAAGGTTATGTTGGCTATATAAAACATGTTGGGTAAGATTCCTTCCTTCTTGATATTCTTCAATAATTTGTGTAGGATAGGTACCAGTTCTTCTTTGTAGGTCTAGAAAAATTCAGTGTGAAACAATCTGGTTTGGGACATTTTTGTTGTTGTTATTGGAAGATTTTTTATTGCTGCTTCAATTTATTTACTTTATATTGGTATGTTCAGGAATTCTATTTCTTCCTAATCAAGCCTAGGGAGGCTATGTATTTCTTTTTTTTTTCTTTTATTTCATCATATTATGGAAGTACAAATATTGTTAGGGTTACAAATATTGTCCTTGCCCCCTCCCTCCCCCCGATATATCCAATCCCTTGGTGGTGTGCATCACACACGTTATGGAAGCATACACCCCTTTCCTCCTCCCCACACCTGCCTGCCCACCACCTGTTAATTTTTTTTTTTAACATTTTGGTTACACTGTATATCTTTGCCTCTCCCTAAGAAGGGTTAGAGGTATGCCATCCAACTCCAAAATGCTCATCCCATCTCTAAGGTTGGGTGCCCCCCCCACACAACGAATCTCTGGTGAGCATTGTCACCATTTGAAAACCAAAGTTTAAATCAGTCAGTACCAATTTGATGGCGAGTAGATGTGGAGCCCATTTTCCATGTCTTGTGTCACCTCACTTTGGATAACGGGCTTAAGCTTAATCCAGGATAGCATAAATGGTGCTAGCTCACTGTCATTTTTTAGGATTGAGTAATATTCCATTGTGAGCATAGACCACATTTTAGTTATCCATTCATGAATTGATGGGCACTTGGGTTGTTTCCATGACGTTGCTATAGTGAATTGTGGTGCTATAAACATTCGGGTGCAGATATCTTTATAATAGAATGTCTTATGCTCTTTTGGGTAGATGCCCAACAATGCTATTGCAGGGTCAAATGGTATTTCTATTTTTAGCTGTTTGAGGTATCTCCAAATTCTTTTCCACAAAGGTTGCACTAATTTGCAGTCCCACCAGCAGTGTAGGAGTGTTCCTGTCTCTCCACATCCTCGCCAGCATTTGTTGTTTTGGGATTTCTTGATATAGGCCATTCTTACTGGGGTTAGGCGGTATCTCATTGTGGTTTTGATTTGCATTTCTCTAATAATTAGAGAAGTTGAGCATTTCTTTATATGTTTGCATGTCATTATTCTGTCTTCTTTGGAGAAGTTTCTTTTCATTTCTGTCGCCCATTTCTTGATGGGATTGTTTGATTTTTTCTTGTTAATTTTTTTAAGTTCTAGATAGATTCTTGTTATTAGGCCTTTATCAGAGGTGTAGAGAGCAAATATTTTCTCCCACTCTGTGGGTTGTCTATTTGCTCTACTGATGGTTTCCTTGGCTGTGCAGAAACTTTTTAATTTGATCAGATCCCATTTATTTTTGATGCTGCAGTGACTGCCTTGGGGGTCTTCCTCAAAAATTCTTTGCCTAGGCCAATGTCTGATAGAGTTTTCCCAACATCGTCTTCTAGGATTCTTAAGGTTTCATGTCTTAGGTTTAAGTCTGTTATCCATCTTGAGTGAATTTTTGTGAGAGGTGAGAGGTAGGGATCCTGATTTGCTCTTCTGCATGTAGCTAACCAGTTTTCGCAGCACCATTTATTGAAGAGAGATTCTTTTCCCCAATTTATATTTTTGTCAGCTTTATCAAAGATTAGATTGCCGTATACTGATGGTTTCATCTCTGGTATTTCAGATCTATTCCAGATATCTATGCTTCTGTTCTTGTGCCAGTTCCAGGCTGATTTAACTATTATTGCTTTATAGTACAGCTTGAAGTCAGGAAGACTGATGCCTCCCAGTTTGTTCTTTTTATTTAAATTGTTTTGGCTATATGAGGTTTTTTCTGGTTCCATACAAAGTGAAGAATTATTTTTTTCTTGATCTGTAAAGAATGCTGATGGTATTTTGATGGGGATTGCATTGATTCTGTAGATTACTTTAGGTAATATTGACATTTTAACTATATTGATTCTACCAATCCATGAACAAGGTAGATTTTTCCATCTGTTTAAATCTTCTGCAATTCCTTTTTTTAGTGTTTCATAGCTCTCCTTGTATAAATCTTTTATATCTTTCATTAAGAATACCCCTAGATATTTAATTTTCTTTGGGGCTATAGTAAAGGGTATTGCGTTTTTGATTTGAGTCTCTGCTTGATGGTTCTTGGCATATATGAATGCTTCTGGTTTGTGTATATTGATTTTATAACCTAAAACTTTACCAAATTTGGTTATCAAGTCTAGGAGTCTCTTGGAAGAGTCCATGGGGTTTTCTAGGTATAATATCACATCATCGGCAAAGAACA
Organism: Mirza zaza; assembly: GCA_008750895.1. NCBI lineage: Eukaryota > Metazoa > Chordata > Mammalia > Primates > Cheirogaleidae > Mirza > Mirza zaza. The sequence continues at coordinate 3,007 of VSMD01125995.1, read as the reverse complement.
AGAGTTTGATTTCATCTGCCCCCACTTGGATGCCCTTAATACCCCTCTCCTGTCTAATTGCTATCGCGAGGACTTCGAGCACTATGTTAAATAGGAGAGGAGATAGTGGACACCCCTGTCTAGTTCCGGATTGAAGGGGGAAAGATTTCAATTTTTCTCCATTTAGAATGATATTAGCAGTGGGTTTTTCATAGATGGATTTGATAAGTTTAAGGTATGAGCCATCTATGCCTATTTTGTTAAGAGTTTTTATCATAAAGGTGTGTTAGACCTTGTCAAATGATTTTTCTGCATCTATTGACAGAATCATATGGTCTTTGTTCTTGATTTTATTTATGAAGTGAATTGCATTTATAGACTTGCATATGTTGAACCAGCATTGCATCTCTGGAATAAAGCCCACCTGGTCATGGTGAATTATTTTTTTGATGTGCTGCTGAATCCTATTCGCCAAAATTTTATTTAGGATTTTTGCATCTGTATTCATGAGGGATATTGGTCTGTAATTTTATTTTTTTGTTGTGTCCTTTCCTGGCTTTGGTATCAAGGTGATATTGGCTTCGTAGAATGAGTTAGGAAGGATACCATCCTTCTCAATGGTGTGGAATAATTTCTGTAGTATAGGTATGAGTTCATCTTTGTATGTTTGGTAGAACTCTGAAGTGTAGCCATCTGGCCCAGGACTTTTCCGTTTGGGCAGGTTTTTAATTACTGTTTCAATTTCTGAGCTTGAGATTGGTCTGTTTAGGAATTCTGTTGCCCCCTGCGTGATCTTAGGGAGGTTGTATGAATCCAAGAATTTATCCATTTCATCTTCGTTCTGTAGTTTATAGGCATATAGATTTTTATAATATTCAAAGATAATGTTTTGTATTTCTTTGGTATCTGTTGTGATCTCTCCCTTTTCATTTCTTATTGAGTTTATTACAGTCCTTTCCCTTTGGGTCCTTGTCAATCTAGCAAGAGGGCCATCAATTTTGTTTATCTTTTCAAAAAACCATCTTTTGGTTTTGTTGATTTTTAGTATGGTTCTTTTGTTCTCCATTTCATTCAGTTCTGCTTTGATCTTTGTTATTTATTTTCTTCTATTAGGATTGGAAATTGTTTGCTCTTCTTTTTCCAATTCCTTGAGCTCATTCATTAGGTTGTCAGTATCTAAGCTTTCTGTTTTTTGGATGTGAGCGTTAATTGCTCTTAGTTTTCCTCTCAGGTAAGCTTTTGCTGTATCCCATAGGTTTTGGTAAGAGGTCTCACCGTTATCATTTTGTTCGAAGAAATTCTCGATTTCCCTCTAAATTTCTTCCTTTACCCAGTAATTTTTCAATAATAGATTGTTCAGTTTCCATGATTTTGTGAGTGGTTGAGTGTTTCTATAGGAATTGAACTGTAGTTTTATACCGTTATGGTCAGAGAAGATACAAGGTGCAACCTCTATTTTCTTGAGTTTTTTGAGATCTGATTTGCGGCCTAGGGCGTGATCAATTTTGGAGTAGGATCCATGGGCTGCTGAAAAGAATGTAAATTCACGTTTGTTTGGGTGGAATGCTCTATAGAGGTCTGTCAGACCTTTTTGATCAAGGGCTTTATTCAGGTCCATTATATCTTTGCTTATTTTCTGTTTTGAGGATCTATCCAGATCATTCAAAGAGGTGTTGAAATCCCCTGCTACTAAGGTAGTGTTATGTAACAAGGTGTTTATATTAGACAAGGTTTGCTTTAAGTAATTGGGTGCTCCTGTATTGGGTGCGTAGATATTAAGAATTGTTAAATCTTCTTGTTGGATCTTCCCTTTCACCATTATATAATGGCCGTCTTTATCCTTTTTTAATTTTGCTATTTTAAAGCTTATATTATCTGCAAATAGTATAGCTACTCCAGCTATCTTTTGACATCCGTTTGAGTGGATGATAGTTTTCCATCCCTTGACCTTCAGCTGGCGGGCATCTTTGTGGGTTAGATGTGTTTCCTGTAGACAACAGATGCTAGGTTTGTGCAATTTTATCCACTCTGCCAGTCTATGTCTCTTCAGAGGGCAATTTAAGCCGTTTACATTTATTGAGAGGATTGAAATTGGAGGAAGATTGCCCTTCATATTGTTGGGTGGAGTCTTGTTGCTTTGTCTTACTCCTTGGGCCATCTTTTAGTTTGAGCTCTAAACTTTAATTCTTTGACTATTTCACTTTGAGGAGTGTCTACTGCCCTGCTCGGTTAGAAATGCAGGTCTGAGAACTTCCTATAGGGAGGGTCAGGTCTTTGCAAATTCCTTCAGTGATTGCTTGTCTGAGAAGGACTTTATTTCTCCCTCATAGATGAAACTTAATTTTGCCGGATAAAGAATTCTAGGTTGGGCTTTGTTCTGTTTTAGAAGATTAAGGATAGATACCCAATCCCTCCTGGCTTGTAAGGTTTCAGATGAGAAGTCTGCTGTTAATCTGATAGGCTTACCGTTATAGGTCATTTGCTGCTTTCGTCTCGCTGCTCGGAGAATTGTTTCTTTCACGTTTACTTTGGTCAGCCTAATAACCACGTGGCGAGGTGATTGCCTTTTCACATTGAGTCTCCCTGGAGTTCTGTGTGCTTCTTGTATTTGGATGTCAAGATTTCTGGCTAGGTCTGGCATATTTTCCTCCAGTATTCCGTGAAATAAGTTTTCCAGCCCTTGTGAATGTTCCTCTTCCCCTTCCGGAATCCCAATCAGTATGATATTTGGTTTTTTAACATAATCCCACATTTCCTGTAAACTATGGTCTTGTTTCTTGTTTCTGTGTTCCCTTTCTTCCTCTGATTTGTTTAGAGCATAGGCATAATCTTCAAGTTCTGAGATTCTTTCTTCTGCATGGTCCATCCTGTTCTTTAAGCTTTCCACTGAGTTATGAAGATCCTTGATTGTTTCCTTCATTGCCAGAATTTCTGTTTGGTTTTTCTTGATAGTCTCAATTTCTTTGGAGAATCTCTCATTCATTTCTTGTATTATTCTTGCGGTTTCTCTATGTTGTGATTCTATTTT